>JAOBYF010193212.1:0-10465 GCA_025403605.1 Parazoanthus darwini | reverse complement strand
TCTTATTACGTAAAACAATGATCAACAGTCGTTTTGCTCGGAGCGTAGGTTAATATACTTTGTACAACTTGAGAATACAGAAAAATATATGGGGCAGCAAGTTCGAAAAGCAAGTGACGATGAAAAACGATGGCGATGGTTTGGAAAATTTCTATAATTATGAACCAAAAGCCGTTAATTAACGATTTGTCGCATAAAATTTATATAGCTTAACTCCGAGGTAAAAAAGAAAACAAATTAGATCATTCCATTCCCTCTAAATATTACGTGCGTAAAAGAAACTAACGCACTTTTTCGTCATGCTCCTAACTAGATAACACACTTCCGTAAGAGCTGAACACACTTCAGTGATGATGTGGCGGAAATAGGAAAAATCCGTCTATTTAAATATCATTATGTATATGCATATCAACGCCTTGGAATATATGTAGCGTGGCTGCTGGAAGCTTGATCATGAATTTTAGAATTCTATAGTTATCTCTTGCTTTTAAAACAGATAATTATGGTCATGTACAGTTCGGAAATGCAAGATTATTTCGTTTGAAGTGTTTTGCAGCAATTCAACAAAACAACCCATAATTAAATCTCTTCTACGTAACGCACGTATGGAGTTGGCTTCCAACTTCCGTTAAAGCTGAACGCCCTTAGGGAATGAGAAAAGCTCATCTAACCAGATGTAAATATGCTATCAACACCTTCCCCTAAACGTAATTTTGCTGGAAGCTAAACTCATTATTTGTCGCGGGTAAGACAGACAACTGCAGGTAATTTTAGGTATAAACAGGACCACAGTGGTGGTCGAAAGCTTTCCTGAGGGAAAACTACATTCTGGAAAAGTTTAAAAACCGTTAAAACTTCAAACTTCACCTGAATGAATGAATCTACATAGGTAATAAACGATTTATATTTACACGTATAGAGAAAAACCAGGGGCTTGCCGTGCACATTAATCTTATTTGTGCTTGCTCCTAAAATTTTTGCAAATCTGAACCCCCTCATTGTTCTTAATTAAAAGTTTGTTCTTCCAAAAAGCGTATGCGCATTCTTACTTGTTGTAGAGCGTTCGAATTGAAAGGAAATTTTCCTTTTTGAAGAGTTTAGCAGTAGCTCGACAAAACAGCTCAAAATAAGCAAATGCTGTTATAAGGCTTTGAACTGACAAAACTTGATGAGAAAGGAAGTTTCTCAACTAAATATCAATATGTTGTCAACGCCTTTTTGTCGTACTGTGTTTACAGCTGAAAGGCATTTTCCTTTTTGAAGAGTTTCGCAGTTAACTCAAGTGTCAATAAAACAAGTCAGAATTAGCAAACAAAAAAATTATTTAACTAACTAATAAGAGTTTGACTCTTCCATATCATGCTGTCAACATGCTTTTAAAGTTGCAAAGCTTTGATATTTCGTAAAAGCTGACAACACCTGTTTCATAAAGAAATTTCTCTGAACTAACTAATACCAATAAGTTATCGATGCCGTGCAGTAAACTCAATTTTAGGAGTACAAGTATGCATGCACTTTTGTTGTGTACAGTGTTTCGAGCTGAAAGGGCACTTAAAAGTTTAACATATTTTCAAGGAACTCAACAAAACAACTGCAGCAAAATAATCAACTTTCACTCTCACTCGTAAACAATTTCCGTGAAACCGTTTCATTTCCTTCTTCGATCGATCTTTATCTTGATAAACATGATTTTCGGTTGACAAACTGGTTAAATTTTGTTGTGCATGTAATTTCATGTATTTGTTGCCCCGTAGTAAGAACTGGTAGAGACTTTCCGTTTCTCATCAAGTGACCATTTCAAAGTTTATAATATAAATGTTTTTTTGATCATGATTACTTTTTGGACCTTCATATAAAAAATTAAGAGACTGTCAAATAGACGCTAGAGTAGACTAGAGACTTAACGGACCAAGTATACAAATAGGATGGTTAGCATCCCCGTCCGTCAAAAAGTCCCCGACCCCAGTCTAATCAGTTATAAGTGTATATGATGACCTGTTTTCAATTATGCAAAATACTGCTGAATACATCATATTACTTGTTACTTTTTGACCTTTATATTTAGTAACTCGCAGCAACCCCTTTATACCTTTGGTAACTTCTAGTTTAAGAAAAAATCTTTTGTTAATATTGTACGACAGCAAAAAGTGGTCGAAGTGAGGTTTTCTAACCCAAAACCTGCCATATCAGATATCATTATGCAAAAAACCTGCCCTCCCATGCAACCATACATTTTTGGAAAAAAGAAAGCTAACCAACTTTTGTTTTTTGCTTGGCTTATCCTACATTTCTTATCTTATCTTTTCTTTCCTCTATATTGCTTTTTTAATAATATTCGTTTGATACTTTTGCTGCTGTTCGGATTCTTGAATATTCGTATACTTTTAATATATATTCAGTACTATTTATAATGATGAAAGTACCAGTCAATGCATGGTATTTTAGGCTTGACTTGTTCTAGACCCCCGCGTATCAAAAATGGACGAAGGTGGGTCACAGGCGGCAGATCGTTCAGTGCAACGATCAGATACCGGTGCAACAAGCCGTATAAACTTCTTGGATCGGCTGTAAGGAAGTGTAGAGGAATAGGCAAATGGGATGGAAAGCGAGCAAGATGTAGTAAGTATAAAGAGTTTCACTGTACTTAAACTTTAATCCCAGTTTAAAACTCCCCTCCTAGACTAGGATTCCTATACCGGACATGATTGGATGATGTCGTACCTTTTAGTGGGTTAAAGTGGCAGGTTGTGGCACCGCTTAGGGTGTTAATGTTTGTATTCAAAATGGCATTCTTAGGCATGTAATATGTAAGAATTCCGTCGTCAGATTTTTTTGTAATATAAAAATGTTTGTCAGGCTTGTCCCTTACTTTTATTGTTCCGGCACAGCTTTTTTCAAGTGTCAAACACATGTACATGTGTTTAATAACAATTCTAAAAATATGCGTTTCTGTGGCAATTTTTACAGGGGGGATACATGTAATGAGCTCGAACAGCACCTATGCTAATGCCTTTAGATGTTTCTTCAAAAAAATTCGGCAATCGTTCCCGTCATGTCTAGTTAGCTTGGGAGTCCCTCCCCCTGACCAGCAGGAGAGCTGAGTTGGAGTTTCTTTGTTGTCGTGCTCGAGGAGAGTCGATGAAAACGTATCAAAATTCTCATTGTTGACTGAAAATGCGATCGCGAACTGCTTCAACTTTAATGAGGCCTGTGAAAGTGCTTAGTGAGACTCAGGAGTTAGCAGTCAGTTTATAATCTCGTTAACTGTCGTTTTTACTTTTTTGTCATCTTGCTTATCATGTTTGTGTAACTTGTAACTCTATAGTCGAAAGGAACTGTTGTTGTTGTTGTTGTTGCCTTTGTTGTCCTTGTTTTTGTTGTTGATTTTAAGACACAATTAACAATTATTTCATGAGGTGAAAAATGGTAGAATATTCACCGACATGTATGCGAAGCATGGAAGTGAATATTCTAAAAGCCACTTTTCACCGAGACTGAAGAGAGTAACTGTTTTAGTGTCTGCAAATTCGGTGACAGTACTACACTTTAAAAAAGAAGCAAGAAGTTTCAGCTTGAATGCTTTCTAACTCCCTATCCTTTCTAACGTATTCACTGTAATGAACATGCGCTCAGAATCAGCTGCCTCGTTCCCATACGCAGTTTTTTTAGTTTCATTTAAGGCCATGTACATGGGTCAACTTGCAACAACGATTTTCCGCGCAACACCGTATCGTGTAAAACCGTTTCATATGTCACCGAGGACGATTTTCTGCGCAACACTGGGTTCGACAACATGTTGCGAGATTTTGAATTAGTTTTCGCGACACAGGACGGATACGATACGTTACGGTCTTTGCGCGGAAAGTCGTTGTTGCAGGTTGACCCGTGTAACATGGTCTTACATACGGCTTACACAAAGTAGGCTCTGCAGAACGAGCTTTCAATTTTTCATAAAAATTGTCAAGACTCAACAGTGTTCCAAAAACTGACAAGACAAAGTTGCTATTCAAATTGTTTTAAAAGGCCTTTAACTAGTTACGTGAAGGCGGTTGTAATTTACTTCAAATGGAAAGTGAAAGATAGTTTTATGACATTTCCTGGACAATCATCATGCTACACAGTGCATGTATGTGCTTGCTGCTGGACAGTACTGAAGACGACTTACCGATAGAAATTTGAAATTTTCTTTAATGGAAACGTTTTTCCCAACGGTGAGTCGTTGGAGGACAGTTGCTGTTCAAGAAAAGAGGCATCAGCGGAGTTAGCGATCAGGATTGAGAAAATCTGTTGGGGCAGAAAACATGTCCGCAAGCTGCTCAAACGTTGGGCGATCGTTGTACTGAATAAGGCTTTCATCCCGTTTCTGGCCTGTTACTGCCCAGATGTGGCGGTTATTGGGGCTTTGAGCCGACAAGATTGTGGTCACCAACGATTTAGTTGTTTTTATAATGTAAACCAGGCCAAACCTGGCACATTTTCAGAGTAAAAGACAATAATTGTGTTTCTTTGTATTGTTAAGGATTGCTTGACTTCTTTCTCTGTTACTACCGTAAAACGGGAATTTACGCCGGCTTTTTCACTCATGCAGCAAAAGGAAAGCAGACATTTTCCATTAGCTAGAGGTAGCAAAACAGTCAAATTGTTTGAACATATTTGTTCATGTTCATACAAAATATTACTTTTTTGGTTACTTCCTAGCGGGTTTTTTTTAGAACTAATTTACAGAATATTTTAAATACAAAGTTAGTAACTAATTACATGAATAAGTAAAATTGTTTATGTTATGAAGATTTAAAAAAAACTATTGATTAAATTTTTTTTATTAATTTTCTAATATCTACATTGTTGTTCTCAATTGATCCCTAAGAGACTTTTTTTAAAAGAAGAATTTTGGCAGCGTGAATGAAAAATGACCTTTGAGCAGTGGAGTCATATATTAAACTAAGTGTATTTCATTATTATGTCTAGTATATCGCGAGTGTGTATCAGAGCACTTTACAAGTTTAATACCAAATTGCGATAGAACAAGAGCATCTGGGAATCTAAACACCACAACCTGATCGCGAAGAACGAGTGCATCGTTTACTGAAAGTCAACCAAGCTTACTAATGACTGATGAAATATGGTCAAATTTCCAAGTAATAGTTACTGCAAAGTTTGTTTTAACTGTAATTTGCTGTTCATCCTGACTTTTGTATCCGAAAAATGTTTTGGACAGTTTGCTAAAACTTTACACGGAAGGTCGGGGTAACGACACGAAGGAAGGCAAACTGACACATAACCAGAAGGTGAAATTGATTTGAAAAAACGATCGTTCTCTGGAGAAGTTGGTCCAATTGCTTTTGTTTTGTGAAAAATCGCTGACCAATCTAGTTTTATCGCAGACAAAAGACAAGTTGCGTTGCGAGTTCCGAAAAGAGTTGCGAGCAACTGACATCTACCAGCAACTTGCAGTGTTTCGTTATCGTCAGCATTGCATTGCAGGTTGCAGAGAAAAATCCCTCGTGTAACAGGGCCTTACGTCTGTTGCATGCGAGAGTTGTAGGCGAAGGATGTTTTGTTTAATTCGGTCTTAACAATGATCCGAGATTCCGATTAGAACTTTTGTTTGTTCTTTGTTCAAGACTAAAGCAAATTTGTAAGAAAACTTATTTAACAGATCAAACCAAATGTTTAAACTTTTACGGGTGCCTGGTACTTTACAAGTCCTTCCAGTAATTTATTAATACCATAACCCCTTGGAACGGAACTCCAAACTGTTTGTCATTACAGAATTACAAGACAGCTCTGATATTTGCCTCGATACAATTTCTTAACCTTTATCTCCAGGTAATGTTGTCTCAACATTTACATTTACCTTCACCTTTACCTTTACTCTAACTTTCTACTCTTGCTTTTACTTTCACAGCTGCCTTTAGTTTTACCTTTCTCTTCCCTTTCCTTAGCCTTTAAAAAACCTTCGTTCTCACCTTTACCTTCAACTTTACTTGCACCTTTACTGTCACCTTCACCATTACCTTTTACCTTTACCTTCGCTTGCGCTTTGTAACTTTACTATTCCTTGATCTTGACCTTGACCTTTTCTGTAACCTTATTTTACTTTTCCCTGTACATTTGCGGTATAAACCGCTACCGTTAATTGTCTCTATTGTAAATTATCATCAATTATCGTAAAAATTACAATTTCCTCAGTTTTGATTGGTCTATTAATTATCTATTGTTCATTAACTTGTTAACTTTCCGATTACACTGAGCTTGTTATCAGACACTTGAATTAACCAATTACAATCTGACTTTTTTTCGCACGAGCCAATTACATGTAAGTAAATGACCATGACTTTAACAATTCACCTCTCAGAACAAGCAAAATGGCAATGCCATGCCAGAGTTTTTACAAACAGACCAAAGTATTGACAGTAGCTTTTTCCAAAGACTGAATAATACACTGTCACCAAACTTCCACAAGCACAAATACTAAAACTGAAATTGTGACTTGCAAACACTGTATTTCTCTTTTTTTTCTCGGAAATTGTAATATTTATGATGAATTGGTAATAGCCATAAGGACTTTGTATCATCTGGTTCTGTCTTTAATCATATTCGTGATAAAGAAAACGGACTCCCGTTCGCGGTCGTTCAATTTTCTATCACTGATTATAGATCGAATTTGACTCCACTCAATCCTATAACCACCACTAATAATAACATAATTGTCATTTTGCACTATAGTAGTAATAGTAGTAGAAGTAATAGTAATAGTAGTAGTAGTAGTAGTAGTAGTAGTAGTAGTAGTAGTAGTAGTAGTAGTAGTAGTAGTAGTAGTAGTAGTAGTAGCAGCAGCAGCAGAAGCAGTAGTATTTTTAGTTATAATTCAGATGCTGCTTACATAGTCGAGTGTAAACCCTACTACTACAATGTGGCAATATGCGCATAGCCAAGTCTTAACGTATAGAACCCATATCTTCCCTTGTGATTTACTTGAAAAATTATTTGCACACAGTTGTTGATTGCGGTCGTTTGCCTGATCCAAGAAACGGTGAAAAAGCTGTGGAAGGAAAAACGACTTTGGGTGGAAGGGTGATCTTTAGATGCCATGAATCACTGGGATACGAGCTGAAAGGATTCAAGCTCAGAATTTGTGGGGCTGACGGCAAATGGAACGGAACTCAACCAACGTGTCAGTGTAAGTGTAGCTCATTTGTTGGTAATTATACTTAATATTTCTTTTATCTCAACAGGTCACTGACAAAACACCTCAAACTTAAAATTTATAAGGTCTGCAAACTCTGTCTTTGATTCAAACTCATGCATCTTAACTTCGAATTTCATAGCTATAATAGTAGTAATTATTTGCATTCTAAGGGACTGAGCGCTATGCTTTTGGAGGAGGGGGAGAGGGGTGATGTTTGGATGAAAATTGTTGGCAAGGCTTGAAAGCTATAAAAAAAACTTCGTTGTTGTTCACAACAGTACCAAGAATAAAACAAAGTGTTTGCAACCAAGCCACAGCAAGCTTATAACTAAGACAATCTGGAATTTCAAAAAGCATAATTATGTAAGATGGGTATTGGCCATCAATAATTAAAATGAGGAATTAGCTTGGGCTTAACAGTTTTCAAGGCCCACTAATTCTGCAATTCTTCCAATATAAACCTTAGGGAAATCTTCTAGTAAATTCTGGTGTGTACCTAAAAGCCTTTAACAGAAAAACATCACACGAACACGCGAGGGGAAGGGTGGGGGGTCAATCCGATCCCCTCTTTTTTCGTAACAATTTATTCAATTGACATGATTTACACACATCAAGATTTTCAGACTTCCGGTCCAAATACAAAGGAAAAGTGAGCACTCATTAAGTCAGACCATTGTGAAACACATCCAAACACAATAGCCTGACTTAACGTGTGCTCACTTTTCTCTGAAACTCTTGATGTGTGTATTTGGCACATTTGATCAGCGTCCTTTGTACTTTCAAATAAGCGTAGTCACGTGGTGTCTTATTGGTTTCCATGGCAATCGTGATAAGGGGAAAGTCCAAAATTTTGCCGCCATCTTGAACTTTTTGTTTTTTTTAGATCTTATTCAAATTTTAATTATAAATAGTGAAAATGATAAGAAAACAGCAATTAGCGATTGAAAACTACGAAATAGGTAGAATCCATCGTAAAACTCTCCGCATTTAGTCACTGTTTAGTGAAAAATTGAAATTTCGAAGTCAATGCACAAATAGCATGACTTGTTGTGATGACGTCATCAGCTCAAACGTCACCTAACTAGTCTCAAAAGATGTGTTAACAAACAAAGAACAGTTGTACCAAAGCTAATTATTTGGTCAAGAAGCAGTTTGAGCCCCCTCTTTCTCCCCTCGAGGTTTCTAGGGTGAAGAAACTACTGTTTCACGTATTCTTACAGTCCTACATTAAAATATTCTTAATTTTTATTATTGTTACTTGTATTCGTACGTAAGAATTAAAACTTAGATTTAAGTAGGAAAGGCCAATTACGTTTTGCTTTTACTGACTATAAGTCTTTTTACAGTTGCAACATTTATAAATTGCTACTGCATTGTTGTCCTCCACCAATTCAATTCTTTGCTGTTGTTCTAATTCAAGACAACGCCCGGCAGCGTACGGCACATTTAACACCATTTTACATCGCATTTTGTAGTGATCTCCTGTGATGACCCTGGTACTCCAACTAATGGTAAACAGAATGCACCAAGAGGTTTTGTCTACAAATCGTATGTAGAGTTTCGTTGTAACCCGTTTTATGAACGGCTGGGCAATTCAAGAATATACTGCAACGGGACAACAATTATCTGAATACAAAACTACAAAAATCTTTTGAGTATAAATTTCTGAAATACATGGCATAACACTATACTGTGCAATAAGAGATTTGTTAACCAACTTTTTCTCTCATGAAAACTTGTTCGACTGGCTTGCTACTAAACAAAATGATCTTTTCAGAACAAATATGTATCTTTACTTTGCAATTACTGTAATTCAATTGAAAAAAGGTTATAACTGAACCAGAATTATGTAATAATAAATTAGATAATTAGGTGTGGAAAACATAACCATGCCAAAATACAGTGAACGGTTGCATTTCTTTGAAAGCAGAGCGTTGGTACAATGATAGATCAAGGACAGTTAATAATGATTAATACAGAGTTACATTTGTTTGTATTTTGTCTTATCGTGTTAGTCGACGTTCCAGAATATAACAGTAAATACAACATTTGTTATTCGAGTTGCAGAATGTAACAGTAAATACAGGCAAATGTATCAGCACCTCTTATTAGCCAAGTGCGAGGTCGGCAAGTTATGGACCGATTTTTTTCTTGTTTTGATTTGTCCCAAGCGCGAAGCGCGCGGGCCATGAAAACAAGGAAGGAAAAAACGAAGATTCATAAACTGCCGTATGGATCAAGCAAACGAGGCTTATAAGGCGTTTACTACATGTCTTTGTTGATTATTTGAAGCAAGTGAGGTTGTAAACGACAGCCGCTCCAGAATTAGAGGTCCGTACGGCTTCCTACGGATCTGAAATTAACCAATCACAGCACGAGAACTCAGTCAGCCATATAATGAAGAACGTTATCTGTTGACATCCCAGAATGTAATAGATAATACAATAATGTATCATAATTGCTTGATGTTCCACAATGTAAATATATATCCAGCATATAATTTGTTTATGTTCCAACACTGTAATTAAATGCCGGAACGACCTACAACAACAGGTTAGGGGGTTAAAAGTGTTAACCTTCGTTGTGTTTATCTACATTACAGTTTTCTAGTTCGTTCATTTTATAACAAAAATAAATAAAATGTTACATGCATATCTTGTCACTTTGTGCAATTTTTATCTGTACTTGCCATATTACAAATTTCTTCAGCTCAGGAATTCGGCAGCACTCCGGCACTCACTGTTGGTGACAACTGTTTTAAATTTATTGCCAGATAGTTTTTTTACCCATGTAGTTATCACCATGAGTTATAGAGAACTGCTTTTAACCTTTTGTATCATTTATTTTATATTTATTATGTGCAAATGTTATAATTTGCTATTGTCTTTTCTGAGTTTATAAACCCAATACATTGTGTTGACGGAGCTAGTTGCTCCAAATATTCAGTTTAAAACTGCAACTCGAAACGTTTGAATTAAATTGTTAGGTTTAACCACAAGAAGTTCTCTGTTGGCTCCTTCCTTATACATATTTAGAACAAAAGAAATGACTCGCTAGCTCATGCCGCCATGCGAACAAATTGTATAATTAATGTTACCTATATATCTTAGTTAATAGAGCGAAATGGTTACGAAACTCGGCCAGTTTCTTTGTTATAGGTTTTTGTTCTCTGTTTCTTTTGTTCGGTGGTCTTGACCGTGCACAAAACACAAAAGGTATTGAAATGCATATGAACAACTAACCAATAAAAATATTTGGGCTGACACATTGAAC
>JAOBYF010193101.1:0-10466 GCA_025403605.1 Parazoanthus darwini | reverse complement strand
AGAAGAAAGCTGGTAGTGGTATATTTCTACAAAGGTCCTCCTAGAGTATCTATGTTATCAATATGAATCGATTCCGCCGACCCCCATCTTTGGGCACCTGCATGGTTATCTCTGACAACGACACTTAAGAGTCCAAGTTCACGAAATTTGCACCCTCCCTCAACAAAATTCCTGCTTACAGGCCTGAGACTTAAGAGAACCCACGCACTTATCCCAAAGAGCAGGATGATCCCGGTGTTGTGGCCTGCATAACGCTGCAATGGCAGCCGTTGGCGGCGGATATAAGATTGTTTTAAGACTTACGTACAAAAGCACTATATAAGCACTGCAATTTATTTATTTATTCTACCTTAACCAACTGTTTTAGCTGAAGGATTTAAAGATCTGAACCAGAGTTCATACAACTCGTCAAGCTTACGTTTGAGCCTCAGATTGTTTACAAATTGCTCTTTTTTCTTCGGACTTGTTCAAAGGCTTTCATAGATATAAACCTGAGTTTGAGCCGGAGATTGTTCGTATAACGTCTTCTTGTATTGGGGCAGATCTGAGGCTCGGATCCTTATCAAGTCTTTTCTGACAAACTCAGCATCACATTCAAGTTGTTTGTAATTTGTTTTTGTTTTATTAACCAAAGTAACTGTTATAGTTAAAAGATTTATAGATCTATCTGAACTGAACTTGTTCCTAAATTTGGGCAGATTTGAGGATCAGTGTTATTTTAACTAAGTTTTTATTTGCAATTTCACCCTCAAACTGTTCGCAAATTGTTCTTATCTTTATACCTAAAGTGGCAGTTCTAGTTGAAGGTTTTGCTATAGAGTTTGAACCAGAGATTCTTCTTGTAGCTTGTCCTTAAATTTGGGCCGATCTGAGGCTCCATGTTCTTAATTATGAAGAATTTTTGGCAAACTCGACCTTAAACAGTTCGTAAATTGTTTTTATTTTATACCTATAAATGTTCTAGTTCAGTAAGGGATTTTATAGGTCAATCTGCATGAAACAGAGTTGGAGACTGACATTGTTCCATAACTTGTTCTGAAATATTGGCAGATTTGAGGGGAGGGGGGAGGGGGAATATTGGCAGATTTGAGGGGAGGGGGGAGGGGGAAGGGTGAGTGTACCCGGTTCGGCCCGGCAGTTTGTGAACCGTACAAAAAACGAAAAAGTTCCTCTGTCACTGTTTCATACTAGAAGATCCAACCTCCCACAAAATATACCTAACCTCCCCTCCCCTTTCATTAAATTTTTAACATCACGTTTTGTTTCCCCTCGGCTCAATTTAAGCCAAACAATTTCTTACACTAACCAAACAGACATGCCCCAACACAACTCGGCTTCCAGAATAGCGAGCTTAATTACGCTAAAAATCAGTTTCAGCTCTTTTCCGAGTACTGATATTAGGTGCAACCACACGCTATTTGACTAGTAGATTACTTTTTGTTTCCATTTTGGGGTCAAATGCACCTACTTTTTCATGATAAGCTCTGCGTGGCACAAACATTTCCCTTTCCATTTTTAGTTCGAGTAGTTTATATAATATCCGTGTCACCTCATTCTTACTCAGACACATGATTGAGGTCAAAATGGCCGTGCCCCTAAGATTGGGGATTTCAAGGCCTGCATAATATATATTTGTATTGCCCTCCAAGTTATCTTGTGAACCTATTGGACCAATCGGAATGCCTGATATGTCAAAATAGTTCGCTACAGCCAATTTTTTTCAAAAGTTTATATCTTTTTTAGTAGTTAAAACTACTAAAGATATTAACCTGTAATGTTGGGTTGAAAATTTTAAATACGAATCCTCTCCTTATCGTCAACTTTTTTCTGAGGAAATCTAAAATCAAAGTTTCACGCACTGGTGTAGGTTGCATTCGAATTTTTATTGGTATTTAGTGTAATTTAAGTAATTTTCAAATGGAGGGATTGTTTTATGTGTATTTAATGTGAAGAACTTTGTTTTTTTTGCAGACGTTCCATTTGAATTCAGAAATAAACTTCAGTCCTAGTCATGCATCAGCTCTGAATGACGTGGCAAGACAGAACATTGAAATGCTTCAGGTATTCAATAAATGTAATTTCTGGCGATTAGGTGATCGTAGAGAATGAATGGCCCATTTCCGAATTATGCTCCATTGCTAACAAACAAAACCTGTGGGTAAAAGGTTGAGTGTATTGAGCACGTGGTTAGCCGTTCAGAGTGGACTCCATATGCCTGCTGTGCACTGGAGACATTTAGTTTTTCCTAAATTTTGTAAATTTATTATTATAGTAATAATGATATAAAACAGAAACGATATTTTGTAGTTATAAAATGTTGTTGCAAGACATTTAAAGTTTTAACTATGCATTCGCGAACTGGTAGAAGCCCTGAACAATATAATAATCAACCTTTTTAAAGAGGGTAACGCACGGCAATTTAACACTGATGTACCCGTGCCTCGTAAAAACTGAATACGGTCAATCAAACACATCCTTGTTACAAAAAAACTGAATACGGTCAAACAAACACATCCCTGTTACAAAAAAACTGAATACGGTCAATCAAACACATCCTTGTTACAAAAAAACTGAATACGGTCAATCAAACACATTCTTGTTGCAAAAGAAACTGAAGAATAAGATACATAAAATTTACCACGAACGTTAATTTCTTCACAACATTAGGGCTCAACAGAACAATAACATCTACACGTCCTCCTTTTATGTTTTTGTATATTATACCTGTGAATTAATTGTGAACATATTTCTACTTTTCTTCCTCAGAAACAACTGTCAAAGTTATTGAAAATGCCAACACAACCCAAGGCAAAGTAATTGAAGTTAACAGGGATCCAAAGGAGAATGCACTTTTTTGCTGAGTGGCATAGTTTAGAAAAGCCTCCAACACCGTTACAATTTAAAGCAGTTATCAGAACACCGAGGGAAATTTGTGAAGAAAGGTGCCGCTGGAGGAGAAAAGATATGACAGATGATAAATTTTATTAGTCGAAATTTGGCAACCTCGAGGTCTTTTCATCCTGTTTAGAAGCATAACAAGACAAGTTACCTTGATTCCATATCACCAGACGTGTTGCAAGAACAAGAATAGTGGCAGTAATCGGCACCTATCAGTGTTAAGCCAGCGTTGTGCCATTTTTGTAAAATATTTGTTTAAAATCGCGACCCTGGGGTAAGGTCAATTTGGTTAATTTTTAATAACTCCAGTCATCCTCCTTGTCGGGTAGCTCCGTTTGCCTGGTCGCTAAGCTTCTCGTTCAAAATGGCGGACGCCGAAGCTCGAGCGAAGCCACACTCATCAACGCCCAGTCCGACCGCGCCGCCCGTGAAGCCAAACAGGTTGACTGGGGACGAGGCTAGCTGCACTACAAGCATTGGTCAACAATCAATCAAATACCCCACATGTGTGACACGGCCCTTCGCCAAAATAGCAAAATCTCTTCATCTTTCTGTTTGAAGGTGTGGCACAGACTGCGAGTAGTCCCCAATTTCCTCCGGAAGATCATCAAGATTGAGCGTTCGAGAAGATGTCGGATGAGAAAGTGCGCGAAAACTAGGGCGTTCTCGGGACTATTCGATGCGGTCTGTTTCGGGAATACTCGAAGTCTGTTTCGGGACTACTCGAAGTCTGTAACACAGCATAAAGGTCCGGCTATTGGGAACAATGTTCTAATTCATAAAAATATTTAAAAAAAGCAGGAACTTGTGATATTTGTTTTTTTACATGAAGCTGTTGTACACTGCACGTAATGGCCTATTTGCTCAGAAGAACACTTTGTATAACAACCCTTCCGTATATCATATGGGAGAATCTTATACCACTACATTTAGCTTCGTTAGTATAAAATAGCAGATATTTGACTTCAAGGCTCAAACAAGCAATGTCGAAAGACCATAGCAGATCTCATTCTAAATGAAAATGTGAATATAATTTGTTTACGGTCAACGGATTTCATGTGAGAACCATACTCGGAAGATTGAAGATTGTGGCGAAGTTTTTGTCAAATCTTCAAATTCAATTTAAAGTTTTCCTTACGGGGATGGCGAGTTTCACAAGGCGCCACAGTCTCAAGCAAATTATTTATTATGAAAAGGTTTGAAAATGCCAAGAGTAAAAAAGACGAAAAAGAAAATAAATACTAAACACTGCTTTTTCAAGTTATCAAAATAAGGAGTTCAAAGATAAGTTTTTACGAGTTCCGACGACCGCGGACAAAATAAGAAACTTCTTCGGACAATTAAGCAGGAGGCTGAAGATTAAGCCAAATTTTTGAAGTTCGCTTCTGTGAATTTGAAATCTATTGCGAAGAACTTGTTGTATATGACTCATACGACGTCCTTTGACCGTAAGGGTTTCCGAGAAACAAGTGTTGATAAAACCAGTTTTAATAGAGGTTTTGTTAACCGACTAACTGTAAATTTTGTTTGGCTTATCAGTCCTTTATTACTGTTCCATAGTCTTTCATTCTGTGAAAGTTTTATTTGATTGGAGTAGTGCATGCTCATTGGGGAAAATGTACTAAACATTTACGTCAGTAAAGATTCGCCTGTGTAAATGATTGACAAATTGTATGTTTGATTAAAGTCATCCAACTGCAAAATGGTTCAACTGAAATACGTATTTAACTTCAATGGCTGCACACTGATTCTCTTAGAATTCACAAATAATTTATTCCTGCCTACTTCTTCCAATAGTTTATGACTCTATTAACATTAGAAAACCTTCAAGAGTTTGAACAGGGTTCGTACGGGTCATGGAAAACCTGGAAAGTCATGGAATTCTGAAAAATCATTTTCCAGGCCTGGAAAGTCATGAATTTTCCTATTTGGTCATGGAAAAGTTTGGCCTTGGTCATGGAAAATGTATAAATTGTACCAAATTACGAATGAGATGGATTTTTTGGAAAAAATGTTCATATTTCATTAAAAGTAACCTGAAACTAGCCGCGAAATGCGTAAACATGCACTTCCTGAAATCGTCAAGCGTAGTCTGCTAAACTGATAGGAAGTACACCGAACCAAGCTCTAAGTCATACAAGGTTGTGCGAGATGCTGTCAAGGATCCTCTCTTGCCAGCAAGGATGGCTGCGTTTGAATCAATTGCAAAGCAGCTCCAGCCCTTCCTTGCAGAGTGACAGTCCACTGTTGCCATTTATTACGTCCACACTTTCAAAGATGATTCGGGGTCTAATGAAAAGAATTGTCAAATCTGAAGTCCTCAAAGAAGCAACCTCAGATGTGAAGCTACTCAAGATTGACCTAAAGAATAATGGAAATTTCTTGGAAGCAGCAAAGGTTGAAGTAGGATTAGTTGCAGTTGGCATAGTTAAAGATATGCATTCCAAGCATAAAATCATGGAAACGGAAGGTAATTTTTTTTTTATTTAATCCTTTTTCACTGCATATGTGTACATAAGTAAAAGTAAAAAAGTAAAACGTTGTTACAAAATATGTAATAACAAAGGAAAAATAAATGCAGTGGGGAACTAAAGTGGAGTGTTTACTTGCATTGCAGTGTTTTGTTTTGTTCTTCATGTTTGTGATCATGCCCCAGAGTGCATGCTTAGAAAAACGTATAGCTAAAATCGTTAGCAAAGAATTTCTGTGTTACCAGTAAATGAATGGGTAATGACAAAAAATTAAATTTACTGTAGGAGACATAAATGTCTAATTTGTTTTTGACATTGTTTTTGCTTTTATTATGATACTGGAATTTCATGTGTGAATTACCATTGTTTCTGAAGTAGATGGAGGAAAATGCATACAGGTAACTTACCATTTTTGCCAAATGCTACTGGCTCATACTGAGGTAATGTACCTCTGATTAAAATTATGTATCTTGATGACAAAATGAAAAAATGGTGGTAAGTAGCAGTTTAGGGGGTTATTACTCATTTCCTTCACTCTTTTTGCAATGCAGGTCTTTGAGTTCAGGAATGACTTTCGTTCCTTTGTAAAGGCCACCACACAGAAATTGGTTGAAAAGACCCTGATAGCATATTCACTTCCACGAAATATGGCTTGCTTTGATCCACAGCTAATAGTTGCACAGAAGGAGGTTTCCTGTGCAAGATTTAAGGTCGTCCTTAAGAAGCTGGTTGAAGTTAAAAGAGTCAGCAGCCGCGACTGTGACAATCTCGGAAGGCAGTATGATGAATTTGTTGAAAGAGCTGCCAGGATCGACAAGACTGCATTTGAAGAGTTCACTTTGAACAGTGACAGGCTGGACGTGTTTCTCTACAACCAAATTGGTTCTGTTAGTGTTCTCTCTAATCTCTGGAACTTAATCAGAAAGCTGCTTATTCTCTCGCATGGTCAAGCTAGTGTAGAAAGAGGGTTTTCAATTAACCGCCAAATCATGCTTGATAACATGGAAGAGCAGACCTTTGTAGCTCAGCGCACGATTCACGATCATATCAGCAGTATTGATGGCTTGGCAAACCTTGTAATTAGCAAGGAGCTGCTTGCTTCAGCAAGTGCTGGGAGGCAGCGCTATCTTTCATATCTTTATGAGCAAAGGCAACAGGAGGATGAAGGTGCTCAAAGCAGGAAACGCAAAGCTGTCTGTGTTGAGAAGAATGAACTAGAAAAGAAGAAAAAGCAACCCACTACTGACATTGCTGCTCTGAACTTTGATGCAGACAAATATGTGAAAGAAGCTTATGCTAAGACAGACCACTCCTTACTGGCCAAGTCTATCGCATTTAGAGATGCAGCAAAGAGTAAATAGACAAAAGCCCCAGGAAGCTTGACAGCTGAATGCTTGTTGGCTGATGGTCTATTGATTTGCACAATGTAACAGAAATTGTTGAGATGTAGAAGTCGGTGTATCATAATTGTTATCAACAGGATGACGCGAGACTGATGTCACAATTGCAGTCCTATTTCCAACTCAAAATAAAATTGAGTTGTTATGTGCTACATTAATGAATTGTTAAGGAAACCCGAAATTGAAGGTCACAGTGTTGTTCAAATAAAGGCTTGTGTTTAAAGGTGTCTCTACATCATGCTTTTTTGTCCATACCAATTGTTAAATACCATCCTTAGTATCCAAAACAATATATGTTCGTATTTTTTTTGTAAAAGAAAGGTCATGGAAAACATATAAAAGTCATGGAAAAGGTCATGGAAAGTCATGGAATTTCAAAAGTTCAAAAGAGTACGAACCCTGCATGGCGACAATGGAACATCAACAAGTAGGTTGACTGTCATGGCATGAAAATATTCCCACTCAAAAGAAAAATCGACCCATATTGGTATTCGTCAACTACTGCCATTATTGGAAATTATTATAAGTAGTCCAGTAATAATTAACAGTGTGAAAGTTACATTGTACTACCAGCATTTTTCCGAGTGTATGTGTTACGATTAAATTTTGTTTCCAGTTAATAGGTGGTTTGCATTCACGTGATCAAAACATAGCAACTGTTGCTACGCCGCCATATTGGTGCACCATTCTAATGTAAACAAACTCGAGAAAGGACGCTATAAATCATAAGTGGAAGACGCGAAAGAAATTTAAGTTGAAAATGGTTCTGTGTTTGTTCGTAGATTGTTCTAGGAGAAGTGATAGAAAGAGTGAGTCAAAAACAATATTTTTTAGAGTTCCAACGGTAGTTAAAAACCAAGGTGAAGAGACGGAAAAACTAACTCGAGAGGAGAGATCGATGGATCGCGGCGATCAGCCGAAGCGACTTGACGGAAAAGATATTACAAAACGACAGAGTTTGCGATAAACATTTTGTTAGCGGCTCACCGGCTGCAGATTGGAACAAACTCGACGTCGACTGGGTGCCAACACTTTATCTTGGTAAAAAGAAATTCAAAGAAGTCGATGCTGAAGCTAATCAGGCGAGAGCCGAGAGGCAGAAGCTTCAAGCGAAAAAAAAGATTGAAGAGCAGGAAAAGGAGGCAGAAGAAAAGCGAAAAAGAGTTAACGAGCCAGGTCGGCCAATTCACGAGCTTCTTCTCGAAGAAGATTGCGGTGCCTCAACTAGTACTGCGGTGGACACAAACACTCAAACGGAGGAATTTGATTATTTGTTCGAAGGACGCGAAGAGAGTACAAAGCCATTCGATCGGTTGTATTTCCAAAACGATGACGCCAAAGTTCGCTTTTATACGGGATTACCGTCGTTCGATGTTCTTCTGACAACTTTCAACCACGTAGCTCCTCATGTTCGGCGACAATCCAAAACACTGACCCAATTTCAGGAGTTTGCCCTGGTCTTGATAAAACTCAGAACGTGCGCTTGCAAGACCTTGCATATCTTTTTGGGATTCGCACTGTCTCAACAGTTTCTCGGACATTTACTGCGTGGATTAAAGTAATGGACGCGAGGTTGAGGCCACTGATTGCTTGGCCAGATAGAGAGGCTCTCTGGGCAACCATGCCCCAATGTTTTCAGTTTTCTTTTGGGAAAAAACAACAGTTTTTATCGATTGCTTTGAGGTTTTTATCGACAGGCCATCCAGCTTGCTGGCACGGGCTCAGACGTGGTCCTTATACAAGCGCCACAACACCATCAAAGTACTGATAGGTATTACTCTCCAAGGTACAATCGCTTACACATACCCAGTGTTAATCCCCTGTATGCAATATCTGCACAAACTCTGAAGAAACAACATCAAAATTTCTTACTGGCCCTAGTGTAGTCCTTTGAAACCCCTCAATCAGAGGGTTGGCTTCCTTTAACAGAACTTGGGCTTGCTGGATTATAGTACAATCCAACCATTCATCAGGGGACAAAATTATCCTATAATCAACCTATAAGCTTGACGTTCTGATTCAGAATACACTACTTTAAGTAATTCTAATTCCTTAGGGTCTGGTTGAGGGGTAGATTTAGAGTGAACTGGGGTTGCAATTGGAGAATGGGTAAGGCTGACTGCTGGAGAGAGGGGAGGGGTTGTTTCTATGAGGGGGGTGCCACTATCAAGGCCAGGTGCAGAAGAAAAGTTTCCAGGGTTTATAGGAGGGGTTGGAACTGGATTATATGAAGGACTAGAACTGGCCATGGGTGTTTTGCCTACTTTACCTTTCACTTTCCTACAACCAGGGCAAAGCCATGTGGACCTACTATTGTTAGGTAAACGCTTATAATTAAGGCAGTTGAGATGAAAAAATTACCATTATTACAATTAACATTGTGACATTCTAACAAAGTGTCTCCTTGTTTGGCTTTACCCTCACATAAACAAATGCTCTCCAAACCCATTGCTTTGCTCGGCACTTCATTTGCTACTTTGGTTGTTCTTTGTTTTGCTTTCTGAAACTCTGGGAGTTTGCGGCAGTAGGGGCAATACCAAATATGGGGAAATGGGCCAGTAATTGATAAGCAGGACTGATGGAAGGTTTGAATCTGACAGCCAGAATTACTACACTTTACTGTTGGCTGGCCAGTGTTCATTCTGCAGAAACAGATATCATCAACACCATTGGATGTATCTGGCAGGTCACATTTCCTGGTGTACCATCTACCCATGACCTCTGGCAGAATGCATGTTTGCCAGAATTTGACTAACTTCAGTAGATTTCTGTTCCAGTGCTCAAGATCTGGCAGGATGCGCTCGCAAATAAAATGTGGCACTCCATCTTTATCAAATGCGCTAACTACAAAATCGAGATAGTCCTTTTCTGTACAAAATATCTCTTGCTGTACTTGGTCGTAATAACTATGGTTTCGTTTAAGTCGAAACACCCCATTTACCTTTTCAAGGCACGCTGTTTGTGTTTGCACATATGCATTGAAGTCACAATCCTTCATAGTGATGGGACATTTGCATTCCCCACATCCTTCCCCTTTACAGCATGAACATGGTACCAAAAAATCAGGTGTAGCATGTAAAAATTGACACGTGTGAATAAAAGTACCACAAGGCCTAACAACAAGGTCTTTATGGTGAGATTTCATCACATTTTCATAGGCGGCGATAGCCTTTGATTCATGCTTTAGGCCGTGCTCAGTAGCTTTGGAACGGAACTGAAATAAGCTGGGGTAGCAAATGCCTTTGATCAAAGACTGTGAAGGCAAGTTGGGATTCGTTCTACAGGCTGCTCCACTCCTTGAACCACCAATACGCCCCATTGCCCTTTGACTGGCTTCGGGTGTCACGCTCAATTTTTCACAGAGATTTAACTTGACTTGTGAGCAAGCTGTCAGCAGGTCAGGGTAAGAGTAATCAATGAACTTCTTGTCAAAGAGCTGCGTAATAGTTGTAATGTTTCTGCTTGTAAGGACAAACGTCTCGGCATATGGCTTGACCAAACTCAAGTAAACGTTAATGTAACTAAAACCGAAGCCATATTGTTCGGAACAGTCCAAAGGCTCTCTAATGCAGACTCTTTTGATATACATATTGATGGTAAACAGATAAAACGAGTTAGCCAGTTCACCTATTTGGGCGTGGTATTTGATGAGCGCCTTAGTTTTAATGGTCACGTAAAGAAACTGATATCAAAGGCA
>JAOBYF010192990.1:0-10472 GCA_025403605.1 Parazoanthus darwini | reverse complement strand
GCTACCTGGTCACGTGATGTGGGTAACAGCTGGCGAACCACGGGTGACATCGCTGATAACTGGAGCAGCATGTTGAGCCGGGCCGACCAGAATGACAAATGGTGGAAATACGCGGGACCAGGGGGCTGGAACGACCCGGATATGCTCGAGGTATGGTACTAGTATTGTTTCAACCTCGGTCCCAGGGCTTTTCCCTAAGAAGTGGGAAGGTCAAAAAGCCCTGGGATCGAGGTTGGTATTGTTTATGTGAACTTCCCCAGGGGAAGCACTCCCGGAAAAATGACAGGTAGAGACGGGGGTTCGAAAGTTTAAGAATATCATTTTAGCAATTAATTTACCACGTTTTAAGGTATCGTATATTGCAGTCACTGTGTTTTATAGTTATTATATTGACACAAAGAGGCATGGGGGAAAGAAATGCTGACTGGGCCGAGGGTTTTACTCTATTTTCTCCACATTTATAGGCGAACAAACTGGCATGCGGTATCAAACAAAACATTAGCTGTCAACACAATTCAGTTCGATTTATAACTGAGGGCAAAACCGTCTATATATCACACAACGTATTGCGAACAGGTGCTGAAAAACCCCGCTGGGAACAGCTAAAAACATGTTAGAACATAGCTTGTAAGTTTTCGCGCGCTTCTTGTATGGCGCGAGGGTGCATCTATAACTCGATAGACGTTCTAAAAGAAATGGTCCATACTTAAGTTGTGCATCTATCGAGTTATGGATGCACTTGGGAAGTTGGGAAAGCACTCAATAAGCTAGAGAAGCACTCGGCTTCGCTCTCGTGCTCTCCCATCTTCCCGCTTGCATCCATAACTCGAAAGACGCACGCTAAGTATAGACCATTTCTTAATTAGACCGTATGAATGTATACAAGTTAACTCGAACCCTCGTCAACCCGAACCTGCTTCTAACTCGAAATGGATTCGTTATCCTTTCAAATCATTTCTCGCAAATTTACTCCCGTTTTAACTCGAACTTTTGCGGTTAACTCGAATCTTTTCACATTTCCCTCGAGGACTCGATCTGTCGAGAATTAACTGTAGTTAATGAACAAACGCGCATTTGGACACATATTTATGGAATTTGCGCGTTACAAAGTTTAAATTTATTATTATTATTAATATTATTGTAAATATTTACCGTTTTTCATTAATTTTAATTTTTAAATTTAGAAATTATAGCCTTTTTTCTCATGTTATTAGATTAATGTAATTGTCATTTCAAACTTAGAAATCATAGCCTTTCTTTTATATTTCTCAATTGATGCATTGATTTATTTAAAAACTATTATTACTATTAATATTATTATTATTATTATTATAATTATTACTATTATTTATTATTTTTTATTGTTATTGTTGTTATTGTTATTATTATCATTATATCGAGTGGCTTTAATTATTATTATTATTATTATTTTTATTGTCTGGTGTTATTCCTAAATATCCGCCAGGTTGGTAACGGAGGCATGACAAACACGGAATACATGACACACTTCAGTCTCTGGTGTCTGATGAAGGCACCGCTTCTCATTGGCTGCGATATAAGGAAGCTGTCCGCCGAGACACTCAACATTCTCACCAATAAAGACGCCATTGCTGTCAACCAAGACCCTCTGGGGGTGCAAGGCCACAAATTAAGATCACAGGGAGACCAGGAGCTCTGGGCCGGGCCACTGAAAGACGGCAGTATGGCTGTGATTCTACTCAACCGTGGTAAGACACAAGCCAAGATTTCAGTTACTGCCAGCGAACTGGGCTGGAAGGATGGCCGCTGCTTTAACGTTTACGATATATGGCAGCGCAAGAACGTGGGCATATTTTGTGGTAGTTTCTCGGCTGCTGTTGAGTCGCATGCAGTGATGTTTGGACGGTTTAAACCGGTGTAAGAGTTGGAATTGTGTACAGCAAGACTTGGGCTCAATGAATGTTAAGGCACGGGCTTGCTTCTAAGGAGTCTTAGGAGATTTAACGGTTAGGTAAACTCTGCTCATAGAAAGGCTTATTCTGCCTTCTCGCACTACTCGTAAGAACGGGTAAGGGTAGTACATTTTTATTTCGTTTTGTAATTAACCAGTATCGTACCATTAAATCTACGTATTGCAAAGAAGCATTGTGCAGCCCCTTTTTGTTAACCATTTCCCGATATCTATTGTGTAGAGCATAACCAATGAAACAGACTGCAGAATAGGTTTCGAAAAAAGAAAATTACTCGACAAAAATTAATGTTAAGTTTAAAAGATGCCTTGCAAGTATATATCAGTTTTCATGCAAGGCTGTCAGTTTTTGGCTTTTTGCTGCGACAAGCCAGCTGCGCATGCGCAGCTCGTTTCTTTTCCCTTATGGCCGATGGGTTATTGTCTGTGCCACTGAAGTGTTGAGCAGCATGCGCATGCCCAAACAAAGCGACACTGCCAGGTATCTTTTGGTTTTCTGGGGAACAGCTTCCCTCGGTTTCTTTAGAGACCAATCCTACGTTCTCTTTTGGCTTTAAGATCAGGGTCGGCACTTTGGTATTTGAAAGACATTGTGCGGGTGTCGACAGTTCTTGACTGACAGTTGGTGGGATCTGAGCACTGGAGTAACGCAATGTAGCCATGTTGCTGCAGTTAAGTAGGGTCTGGGTACTGGTGCAAAATGCTGTAGCCATGTGACAACCGTCAAGTGGAGTTGTGTCATTACTCTGCGATGAAACGTGACTGCTTGAAAGTGGCACCAGAAGAGACTCCACCGCACCTGAGGCAACAGATGATAAGATATTTTTCAATTCTACAGGAGAAGAATTACTTCACTTTCTTTGAGTTAAGGACGCCGTAAAATCGTTTTATTTAATAATCAGGGGCTGGTAATATGGCGCGTTCTGATCATGTCAGACACAACTTCAATAAGAATGAATTGGCTACAAAAAATAGCATGGTGTCTTAGTGACGCCCGAGGATATACTCGTATATTAGAGATAGAGGGGAAAACGTCCAGCGTTCTCCTTTGTGATCTAATTGTGTATTGAAAAGATATACGTTACCATGGCCCTAACTTTGACAAACAAGTCAGCTAGCATAGAATAGCTGTGATTAGTTGAGTAAAATGCTAGTTTTTCTGCTAACCAAAATATCGCCTCTCCCAAAGTAGAAGGTCCTGTTTTTCTGTTTTTTATTTAATACTTTTTTACTGCATTTGTACTAAGTAATCATGATGATAATGATGATGATGGATGATGCTATTTTAAAGTAAGGCTTAAGAAGCTTTTGTATGCAGACGAATAACGAAAATCTGATAACTACCATGTATTTTCCTTTCACTCACCATCCTCTGAAAACTTAGAAGCACTCCATCAATACGGGAGTATCCTTCAACTCAGACTTTAACAAAAATGATATCTACCAAGTTTGCAACTAAATGAACTACTAATCACCTTAACACGAAAGTACAGAAAAACCTAAAACTGCCCTCGCATTCTGCCCAATGTGTGTAAAGTAAATATAAGGTAACCATTGATCCGGGAGTGTGGGCTTATTGATGTGTTTCGTGTACGAACCTGGGCTGCCACTGTTGCTAGGAGACGATGTTGCGTGGGGCCGCTGACCAGGTACTTCCAACAAGGAACATGAAGCAAGGAACGTGCCGTTGTCGGCGGTGCCCGGACAGGCTGCAGAATGATGGAGGGCTGGAGAAGACCACTGGTTGCAACCGGGAACCTCACGTGCTTCTCGACTTGATTCCCAGAGGTACTTGCTGGAGTTAGTGTTTGGCGTAAGGGTTTGGGGTAAATCTGCGATTTTGTCTGGGCCCATAGGGGATGGAACTGCGGGCTTTCCGCACTACGTTGAGTTCCTAGTCCTCGAAAAGGCCTTTTAGAGATGACAGAGGAAAGACCGTATGTTTTGGCCAGCTTTGGGGTTGTTATTCCAGCGCTAGAGGGACACGCATGAGTCAAGGTCGCAACAGGACGTTGTTGAGCCTGCGCTGGGACTTTCTCCCCCGCGTTGTGACTTTGTACTAGAGGTAATATTGTACTCATAACAGGGTATTGGAGCGATTGTCGTGAAATTGTCGGTGCTGTGCCTTGGGGAAAAAATAAGGCTGTAGAAGCAGTACCCGGGCTTCCTGCTGGCTTCCCTGTGAAACTGTCGGACTTGGGCTTCTGGGGTACGTTTTGAGAAGCATTGAAATTTAATATTACTGTCGCTGGCAGATGGTAGATTATCCATTTACCTGAACTAGCCAAGGGAATCAGCGGTTTTATGGGCATGCGCACTGTCTTCTGAGTGTTGATTGGTTCTGCTTGGCGGATCACGTGCGAACCAAACAACGTTGATTGGCTTGGTGCATTTACGGCCAACTCTTCACTATTGCCTGTATTAAATTGACTTGTGGGAGCCACGTGTACTGAGTTTTGGATCAATGCTGTACTCCCGTTAATAGTAGATTGATTTAAGGCAGGTCTTTGGTTTGTCATCGCCACTGAACAACACACAGGTACTTTCTTTTTACCTGACGGTGTATCACTTGTACTCTGTGGCTCACGCCCGCCAGCTGCAGATCTTCCAGAAGTTTCCAAGCTACTGCACTTCCTTTTGCAGCTTACTGTTCCAATGGGAATGGACTTTTTAGGTGGGACGATAGACGCTGGGGAGCGTACAGGTATGGAGAACGTCAAGGAAGACGTGTGGTCTTTTCTTTGCTGGACTTTCGTTTGGTACAGTGCCAGGAGGCCAGTTAATCTCTTCATGATTTCTAGTGGGTTTGGGCCAACTACTGGTGCTACGATGGAGTTATCAGACCTTGTTACTTCCGTTTGGGAATTGTTCATTGTGGTGCTATGAACTAAACTTCCACTTGGTACCGTGTTACTATCCCTTTGGACTGAAGCTACAGACTGCACATGTGCATTTCTTGACAATGACGTCATTCCAGAGGTATGCATGGCGGGCGAGTTTTGGGGTATAAAGTCCTTTGTTGCCTGGTTTTTCCTAGACTCTGTGTATTGACTATTGTTACTCGTTTTTTTGTCATGTTGCTGACTGTTGGACGACACTTTACGGGTTTTGTTTTTGTTGCGAACGTTCTTGGATGGTCTATCACTTGAAGTGGGTTTGACGGAGCATCCTTTCAGACGCTGCCGCTGACCAGAAACGTGCGGACGCTTTGTCTTTACTATATGGGACTGACTTTGAGGCATTGCGTCGTTGGCACTCGGTCGTTTCGTATTGACAGAAGATTGTTGCTTCTTAGCTTGTTGATATTCAACTGCGTGGTTAGTCAGCGGTGTTATTTCATCTGCACGCTTCAGTCTCCTGCTTGGCGGGTTGTCACGTGGCTCGGCCCCATTACAAGACTCGACCGCTGAAGCTGTGTCAAGGGGCTCATTTGGCTCTGTTGTATCATCTCTGTTAACAGTTAGTTGAAAACCATCGTGACTTTCGATTCGCAGTTCGTTCTGGGGTTTCTCCACAAAATGTGCCACCAACTGTTTCACAGAAGTGAAGGTCTTGTCACAAGTCAAACACTTCTTGAGGTACTCGGAGCTGTTCATTGGGTCACGCTCGGACCGATGTTTGGTTTGTAGGTTAGGTTGAGGTACACCTAAAAAAGAGAACATGTGTAAGCTGTGTAAAGTTCTCTATTTTAGCTTGTTAGTCTGTCTTCACATTGAAAATGCTTTTCCCAGTATCCGCTTCCCTTCACCAACGGACCATTAACTTCAACAACTGGCAGCCCACATTTGCACTTCCGCCTCCGTCCCTCTTTCCTTAACCTACACATTTAATAGACACGTGATTAGCGACCATCAGATTCACGGGCCTAGCCAGGAAAGGTTCCTTGGTACACATAACCCCTTTCCCTTCCCAAACTAACCATAAATTCAACAACCTGGCTGCCCACATCCAACGCAAAAGCACTTCTCCGTCACTCTATCCTTAACCTACACATTTAATAGACATTTAATTAGCAACCTTCAGATTCACGGGCTTAGCCAGGAATGGGTCCTTGATACACAGAACCCCCCTTTCCTTTCCCAACTCACAGTAAATATCTCAAGCTAGTCAGATCCCCTAAAACCCCAGTCTATCTCTTATTTGAGCTCCCTTATGAAGCTCCTACGTACGCCTCCGAGATCAACTTTGACTACGAAAACAAAACCCCATTTTTTGACAGAAAGACTGAAAATCGTTTTCGGCACAAAATGTTGTCGCCTTCGTCTTGTCTATAAAGAGAAAGGCTGAAAATCTCGTTCCGCCTCAACTATACGAGGAATTTGATATCTCGCCGAGGGACAGAAAATATCGCAAAGTAGACAATTACAACGCGTCTCATTGGATTGGTCAGAGCGGCTTTTGTTTTGCTTTACTTAACATGAAAAACTTTAAAAAAGCTGACTAGTCGAACTCGTAGTCGAAGTGATAATCGTAGACAAATCAAATTTAACTTAGCACATTAGCCTGCGGTTCAGCCAGACGTGCCAGTGACGGTTTTATAGTAATGTAGTCCGTCTGTGTAACAGTGATATCCGGCGGAGCTAGATTATAGGGACGGGCCCATACGTTTTAGTAAGGAATGTCCACAATTTAAAATTCTGGGCGGAAAAGGAGCAGGGAAAGATATTTTGTGCTCTAATAAATATTCTTATGTATTTTTCTTATACATTGTTTGTAAAATTGCCGACGAAAGGGGGGACGCGGTCCCCTCGGCTCGGGTTTCTCCCCTAAATCCGCTCCTGGTGTAGTCGGATGCGACTAAGGCAGCCCAATTGTGATCAAATCTTCTCTCATACAGGTTTATATGCTTTTACATCAACCCTCAGCTATGGGCAGTAGCCATGTAATCAAACGTCCGCCCCCTTTCTCTCCGTCTCACACTTAGCATATCGTGCGCAAAATCATCCAGCTTGCCTTCATCTTGCCTACAAAGCCAGAATTATGACGTTTTGCACACGCGCATGCGCGAGAGTCTGTTCCATACATTCTCGTACCTAGAGCCCACGCGGCCCACGGCCGGACGATTTGCTCTGGTCGCATCGGTAACGAAAGTAACAGATTCTTCGACTTTTCGGCGAAACTAAAACTTGCGACTCATTTCGTGGCAGGGAGAGTCAATGTTATCAATACGTGGTTAATTTGAAGAAAAAATTAAACGATTTATGTCAGATCTAAGGGGTATGATAAAGATTTCAGAATTACACGAGCCGAAAAGTCAGATAGTCTCTGACTTCCTTAACCGATACGGTAAGATACTGGCCATAATCAAAAGCTCAGCTCTAAAAAGAACTCACTTTCCTTCTCAATTTCGCTTGACGTGATGTCGCTTAACTCCAAACTCAGACCTCCTTGGCCCTCTGTAGTGTGCGCATGTTCATTGTATTTTTCCAGTAGTCTGCACACTGTGCGATCAACATCCTTTAGTCGGAGGGATATCCGGGAACTTGAATCCACCAAAGGCGCGCTAAATGCACTGGTTTCAAGTAGTTCCAGTCTCTCGCGGTCTCTTTCCCCCAAGTCATAACCAAGGTAGCGGGACAGTAGCGATGTCACGTCACTTAAACTCTCTCCATCGACGGTCGTGCTTTGCGCACTCCGTGCGAGGTCAACCCGAATGTCAGATTGATCGGGGTTGGTTTCACTGGTCAGTCTCATGTTGTTGCTTGAAAAGCCTAGGTATAAAGACAAGAAGTGCAGCTAAATAACAAAGCCTGGTTCACACTTGTGAAATAACCATAAGCATAAAAGAAGTTTGAATAACAAAGGACAAGACAGGAACGCTGATTTGAACTTGTTCATTCTCGTCACACATTTAGCCGATTTATTTGCTTTTTCCTTTGTTATTAAAATTTCTTTTGAATGTGCTTATGCTTGTTTCACAAGTGTGAACCAGGTATTAACAATTTGAACATTGAAGGGAAACCAGTAAAAGTTCGGGAGAAAGTAACCCCTTTTCCCGTATATTTTTCTCTCTCTATACTCTTTAAAGCGGTCGTGGGCAAACGGAGGTGGATGCAAGTCAGTTCAAGGACCTAACTTGCGTTCAACTTGCGTTTCAGGCATTTGGCCACCAACTTGCACTGACTTGCGTTGACTCTGAGCGAGCTCAAACTTGGACGCAAGTCAGTGGAATGTCTTCAATGGTATAGCCAAACGAATCGCAAACTGAACGCAAGTATGAAGGTTGAAACTTTTTAATGAAATCGCAAAAGCCATGACGAGAAATAAAGACCCTGTTAAACGAGGCATTTTCTTTGCAACTTTCGATTCAATACTGCCATTAACGAAATACTGCAAGTTGCTAGCGAGATTTCAGACGCTTGCAGTCACGGCTTTACGACCTTTACGCAGTTCAAGTGCTACTGGCCGGAACTGATCCAATTTAGATTCAAGCTTCAAAGCACCAGTCGCTCTTGAAAAAGTTAAGAACAAATTATGAGTAAACTTGGGTTGTGGTTGTGAAACACAGAGCTGATGTGCACATTTTCAAATGAAGTACCAATATATTTTACTAAATACGCACTTCAACACATCGTCTTGTTAGACATTTTAGTATTGCAGTAGTGTGGCTGGATACTGTGACTAGTATTGCAGTATTTTAACTTTACTAAACTGAAGTCCATCGGACATCGTGAATTGTTTCTGATATGGTTTAAATGCCACCGAGGGATAACTAGGTAGTTTTATAATATACATATCCGGTTCTTACTAAAACAGAAGCGTTTAAGGAAAATGCTTACCGAGGTCCGCCGGTATAGTCTTGAGGGACTACAGCTTTACTCTGAACATAATCGTTGCTTTGATTTTGTTAGAAACCGTTGCAGTTTCACTTGTGTTGCGATTGGCGCGCGCGATCAGTTAAGTTGTATTCGTGACGATGATTGGTCAAGATTTGCTTGTTATGTAACAAAATTAAGCCATCGCCATCAGCAGTTTCCTTTCTATAATTTTCCCCTTCAGAACAAGTGTTTTCTCGAATTCACTCCGAATAACTAATATAAATTCAAAACACTTACTGATCTATTTAAGACAATTCTAATACTTCCCTTCATTCATCCGCTGTGTGATGTGCTGTCTTGCGAGTGTATTTTCACCTGTCTCACATTATCTTTTCTCGAATAAATTCGTTATTGCTTTCGAAATCGGACAGAAAAAAATAACATATGTACCCATTTTACATAATAAAGGTACTAAGAAATCGTAACTAGACATTTTGTAAGTGATAAAAAAGGAAGCGCGCGCCACGCTGTTGGCCCGTCGTTATTTGGTTGCAATTGTTTATGCGACATTAACCGAGAAAATGTATATACAGCCAATTTGATAAATACGCTGCTACTGCTTTTCGCTTGGGGATAGCAAATTAGTAACTATGCACATCTTACAAAATTACGTTGCCAAAAGAAATCTCCGTAAACAAGACGTAGTAAAGGTGAGCGCGCGCACCGCGCCGCTGACGCGTGTTTAACGCATTCTATTGATGGCGACAAAGGCGCGCTTGTTGGATTTTTTGACTGTTGGTGCGACATTTACGGGAAAGAATACAAAAAGCAACATCTACTCTTGAGCTCCCGAAGTAAGTGGGGGATAGCGGAAGCCCCCCGCCAAAAAATACCTTCGGTAATTCATTAGTTTTCGTTCATTTAAGTACTATTTTATCATAATTTTATATGGCTTTTTTTACCCGAACAGGGTATAGGGGAGGATGTGGGAGAGGCGCTCATTTAGTTTAGTTGAGTGGCATTCATTAAAGCTAAGCAAATAGCAGAATTCCTACGGCTTTTCCAATGGATTAGTATCATTTGTCTCGCGTTTTCAAGTATGTTCATTTTGTATAAAGCCGAACCAAATAACATAAATACAACAAAAAACACTCAAAAGTTAGAGAGATGATTTAATTTCCTAAGTTTTCATGAGTTCTCTAAGGCATACGGTTGCATAGCTGGACGGATCAAGGCAAAATGACACTTCTAAAGCTGTCTGACTTTCCATTTTCTTTTCGGATGCACTATCGCCACTCTCTGCAGTGCTACTGGCCATTTCTCCTTCGCCTGGTTTTTGCCTCTTGCACGGAGGCTCCGTTGATGTGTAACTTCTGTCATCTTGTTCCGTTCTATCCACACTATCGCTCAACACTTGATGACAGTTAGACTCGCTGCTGCTGTCTGTGGCTTGTATTTGTTGCCCTTCATTCTCTACCCATCGCCATTCCAGATTCTTGGGACAACCAATCAGCTTTCGATATGCGCCTGGGACGTTCAGCCCCAAGCTCCGTACTCTATAGTGATAAAAACGGTAATAGTAATAGTAATAGTAATAGTAATAGTAATAGTAATAGTAATAGTAATAGTAATATTAGTGATAATAGTAGTAGTAATAATAGTAATAGTAGTAGTAAAAGTAGTAGTAGTAGTAGCAGCAGCAGCAGCCGTAGTAGTAGTAATAGTAGTAGTAGTAGTAGTAGTAGTAATAGCAGTAGTAGAAGTAG
>JAOBYF010192879.1:0-10474 GCA_025403605.1 Parazoanthus darwini | reverse complement strand
TTTGGTGTCGATCTTCCTATAGAGACTGCCCACGTTTTGGTCCGTACCGGCTCTGTGGATGAAACAAAGGAATGAAGAAATTTCTGATCTCCACTGGCTGTATATCCAGAACCAAAACAATGTTATTTTCGGGAAATTGTTTTATTTGGCGATTTAAGCAGGTTTTGCCGATGGAAACGAAACACGCGATTGGCTGAAATAGGATAGACTAATGACCCTAACAATAATCCCAATCCTAAAATTGGTAGTTGTTACAGTGTTGCTTCGACCCCCCCAGTGCTATCTAGTACAAGAGCACGTCAACACAAGAAAAAATAGTAACTTACGGATTCCAAAGCAAAATATCTGGTGTCCAAACTCGGTATGGTTGAACGTTTATTGACTTTACTCCACCAAACTTGGCCGGGTCCCAGGTCAGAAGAAAGTCTTTCCAGTACTGCAGAGCAATACTTAGAGCTAGTGAAAAATACATCGGTTCATTGCTCTTTTTTGGCAAATACACAATTTTTCTAATGCAAATTTTTACTAGATCCATTCCCTCGTAGGGGGCTAAAAGTGAAGTTTATATTAAACTAATGAGCCCAAATTTTAACCCCCACAAAGGAACGGGTCAAGCAAAAAACTTGCGTTAGAAAAATGGTGTATTGAACCCAAGATTGTTCTTAAATCGATCCAGTTTATATACTGATATATGTTTATTTGAAAACATAAAGGTACCTTCTTGTGGTTCTAACTTATAAGCCAAAGATTTTGCTTGTAAATCTCTAACATATTAATTAATAAATTTAAATAGATTTATGCCTTAATTAGATATTTTTTTTATTAGTTAATTGATAATTTTGCAAGTTTTTAAAAAGCCTCGGTGCTTTTTTTTTTGAAAAAAAAAAAGAAAAACGAGGGACGAAATTACAGGATTGCTTGGTAACGTTTCATGACATAAATAACTTTATAAAACTTTGTTCACTGGAATGAGACTTGTAAATAAAACGCAAGTTTTTCCTAGCAATGGTGAAGATAATCCGGTTGGTTTAGCAATTGATGTATGATACTAGCGCATTTTTGCCATCCAATTAATTAGCTTAAACTGGAGAATTGTGATTTTTTTTAAAATTCAGTTCAAGAATCAACTTATATATACTACAGTATACCCCAGAATAAGTTTAACATGACTGAAAAATTGTAATTTGTTTAACGTGTTTAAAGGGACATTATCACCATAAAATGATGAAATTATATAGTACAGTAGGAATTATCTGCCTACTTTATGGCCGATCGTTCAACCTCTTTGTAATTACCGGGGCCCAGCCGAAGGCTGGCACCGGTCATAAAATGCAGACGGTTTCTGTCTTTTTTTCAACGTTACATTGTTAGGGATATATCGCTGACTTGTCTTGAGATATATCGCTGGCTCGCTCGTTACTTTTGGAAGTGCTCGCTGGCTCATTGAAATTTTATCCGCCATTTTGAAAAGCACGAGGCATGGAGGACAGTGAGTATTTGGAGAGACAAATTTACGAGCGATTACTTAAGAGTGAACCTTCCATCTTGAAACTTAGTGAGAATCAAAGCGAACACTTATCAAAGCTCCCGTGTCCCACTTGGCCCCGGTAACTTCCACGTAGTGGTTCTAGTTAGATATTTCAAAAGCTCTGATTGGCTGTGAAAATTCTGCAAAATATCTAATTGACGGCTTGAATTAGAACTTTCCGTATTTGGAAGTGCGGACAAGGTCGCTTGTGACGTCTTTTGTTTTGACGTCAGTAATAGCAAACAGAGAAGGAAAGGAAAGAGAGCGGGCAAGAAGTGGAAAGTTGGAGAAAGGTACAATTTTTGGTTCTGTACTTGCCCGAAAAATGAAAGATCTCTTAAGGTTTCTTTCATAGGAACAACTTTATAAGGACAACTTAACGAGGCACAGATTTGCCAAAGATTTTAAGCAAATGTATGGGAAAATTTAAGAACAACCCGAGGCTCAGTCAAATTTACTGGTTCTTATAAAAAAAACAGCTTCAACGATAAAATTATATTCACGAAGCTACCGTGGTTGACCAGCCACGTCATTCAGTAATTATTGGAAGATTGAAAAAAACTGATATTGTGAAGAACCTCTTTATTGATTGACATTTATCTGCTGTTGATTTAAATACAAACAAAGTGAAATACAAAAACCGTTACCCCTTTTTAAATGACTATTCAATCTCAATCTATTTCATTTGAACTGGTTAAAGTAGAAAACCAAATAACGCCGTTGCTATGGCGACTCAATCTTACAACTGACCGGTCCTCAGTTTTTCAAGACAAACAATCAAACAAAAACGTCTTTCCTTTTTTTTTGAAAATATAGGTTTTTCTTGAATTCTCATTGAAAGGGTTTCCTTTTGTCACGGAAAAGGCCTTATCGCGTCACTGCATCCGATTCATTCATAAAAGCTAAGAGCTGATTTGTAAAGAACATTTACAATATTAGAAATCACTGGGGAAATAATTACACATCAATTTGTAACACTTAAATGCAAAGACTGGTGATGTAGTGTCTGAATTGTTTCACTGAAATCGGCAGCAGCTTTCAGTTTGTGATTATTCAATAAACTCAGCTTTTAAAAGGTTTAAGAAACCATGCAGGCAGTTGTAGACGAAAATGAACTTCCCGCGTAGATTTAACTGCTATAATGAAAAAAAAGAATATAATTTGATTCATTAAACAAGACCTTACTGTTGGCCGTGAATTTTGAGCTGACAAAAGTTCAAAAACATGATAAGAGCACACCTTACTCTGGTTAAGACAAAAAATAAACGTGAATGATAACGGACTAAAAACCGCTACTAAAATATCGCGACAGAGAAGCGCAATAAACAATCGATTTAATTAGACAAGCGTATACAGAGCCGTACATGAACTATATTCAGGTTAAAACAGCTCAATTCAAGTCAACTGCGTACAAAGTTGGAAATAATCTTTTAACGTTCAGATAAGCAACTGAATGAGAAAAAATCAAGGACATTTCAAGAACTTTTTAGGCTGAGATCCTGCATAAAAAACCTCAAGAGCAACCAGCGTCTGCATCCAAAACAGACGTTCTTGCGAAAAGAGAATGTTGAATAAAATGTTACTGAAATACACTTAGAAGCAACTTCAAATAACGTTTTACTTACGTGTTCCACCTACAAGTTGTAGAACAGAAATAAACAGTGAATAGATCAGAATTCCTTGCTTGACCCTCTCCATCTCTCCCAATCTTTGATAAAACTAAATTTATTTGAACTTAAATAGTAGGAGCATTGCAGAGCATTGCACAATTCTTTTTGTTTTGCAAAGCGTCAATGACGCCATCATCGTTTTTGTTTTCGGTACGTGTGATGCGTTCAAACTATTCCAGACACCACGCCTTCCATTCTATTTATTTCTATTTTATTTATTCCTTTCACTCTATAAAACAATGAGTTTGACGTGGCCGATAAAAGTAAAATCAGGACTCTAAACAATTTTCTTAAATGAATTGTTAAAGTGTGACAAGTAATGATTCCTTACAAATGCGAGTTTTTCATGTTTACCGAGGAGCAGCAAACATCTTTTTAAATGCTTTCTTGTCCCTGCTGACTTGTGTGTGCTGGTTTGGAATCAGTATAGCAGATAATATAAGAAGTTGTTTGTTACAACTAAGATCAAAAGCATTAAAAAGGGCAGAAAAATATATGTGATTGAATAAGTTTTAGATGAAAACCAAAACGGAGTATGTTGCAAAGTTGCTATGAAACAAAAATTTCTAAACACTGAGCCATATATAACTAACTATATTCATATACGATAGTATAAATTAAACTTGTAAGCATTGAACCACCGCTGATGAAGTGCATGAAGAAGAAGAAGAAGAAGAAGAAGAAGAAGAAGAAGAAAAGAAGAAAAAGAAGGACGAAAAAGATAAGCCGGTATAGAGTACAGGATTTGAATATAAAAAGGCCGAGTCGGAAGAGGAAAACAAGTATAAAGCAGAAGAGTGGAGTAATAGGAAATGGACGGGAAGGTGAGTATAGAGCAGAGGAATTGAATAAAAAAGGGAAAAGAAGCATACTGCAGAAGGAGAAGAAAGAAGGAAGACAATTAAAGAGCAGAGGAGTACACAAAAAACGGGAGAGGGGGGAACAACAGAGCATAGAAGCGACAAAATAGGAAGAGAAAGAGGAGGAAGAAAGAAAACGCAAAGGAGTGAAAAAGGAGAAGGAGAGGTGAATAAATACAGAGTAGAGGAAAGGAAGAATAGGAATAAGAGAAGGAAAAGAAAGACGACTAAAAAGTAGAGAAGGGGAATGTGGGGAAAAGAATGAGGAAAATAAATCAAAGCAGAAGAATGGAACGGGAGAAACAGATTGAGGGGAAAGATAAAGCAGAGGAAAGGTGGTATAGGGAAAGGGGAAGGAGAGAGAAAGAAAATATTTTGTTTTTTTTGCATTGCACGAACTGTTTTTTTACTGTTTGAAGCTTGTTATATTTGAAAGAAATTACCATTTGACTGAAACTGATGGCATGTTGCAGTGTTAATTGAAGCAAAAAATTTCCTTCGCGATAATTTTAATATGTAATAGACAGAAACTGAAAGTTTAAATCGTAACGTTTATTTATTCCGCCTACAAGCCAACCAAAGTCCCTTGCAACTAAAACAAGCCCAGGGTTTATAACTAGTAAATACTCCATTTACAGGCATTTTGTAGTTAGTCTGCAGTTTCTTGAAATAAACTCCCCTCTCTAAAAGGACCCCTAAAGCCAAGAATTCCTTGTTATAGTTTAGAGAGCCCTCGCGACTATCTTCTTTCCCACTCCCCTATCACCGCAGGAAAAAGTTGCAACAGGATGATTTCGGCTATTGTCGTTAACGAGTCTACCAAGTCTTGTTAAATTAACGAGGCAAAATATAGCTGAGCAACATCATTTCGCCCCTTTAATTAAGACCTGGAACGAACACCAAATTTACATTAGTAAAATGGTGTATCGGGCTTCCGTTTTAAGCTAAAGGCTCTTTGTCGGACGTCAGAGGGTACAAAAAGTTTAAAAGTTATTTGACTGCGCATCGCATCGAATCACAGCACAGCACAGTACAGTACAGAACAGTACCATGCAACACAACACAACACAACACAACATTACATTACATAACACAGCAAAACAAATCACAGCACAGCACAACTCAACACAACACAACACAACACAACACAACACAGCAAAACACAACACATTACGAAACGCCACGACACGACACGGCACGACACAACACAACACGACACGGCACGACACGACACGACACAACACGACACGACATAACACGACACGACACGACACAACACAAAACGACACGGCACGATACGACACGTCACGACATAACACAACACGACACAACACAACACAACATAACATAACACGACATAACACAACACGACACGACACGTCACAACCCAACCCAACACGACACGACATAACACAACACGACACGACACGACACGACACAACACAACACAACACAACACGATACGACACAACAAACATTGCACAGCACAGCAGTCAAACAAGCTTTGCAACTGTGTAAGTTTTGATTATCTTATCTAAGATTTAAAAGACAAAGATGGTCTATAGTTGCCGTTAACTTTGTGCTTCCAGTTCAAACCAAAGTTGTTATTTATGTTCTCAGTTGCGCCAATTTCAAGTTATCCTTTTTTCAAAGGATTTCAGAGCTGGGACGTTTCGTCCTTTGGTTTTTTAATGTACTTGACGTATCAACCTTTTTTATGCGACAACGCGATAACTTTGAAGTCTTCTTTTATAAGATAGCAATTCGTTCGGTCTTTTTTTGTTTTGTTGCGGAAACCATGTCTTAGAAAAGTAATTAATAATGGGAATTAGTATTGGGAAAAATACACTACATGGAGTTTTATCAACTTTGTCCATCGAAACTACCTTTTCGCTGCAGTAACTAAGTAAGTAAGTAAGTAGGTAAAACAGTAAGTAAGTAAGTTAATTACTTATTTTTTCCAAATCATGGTAACCTGTTTGACGAATTTTGATGTAGTTTGTTGAATCAACTCTGAGTCAAAAACCCAAGTAGTTGAGATAAACCAAAAATCCGCAAACTTCAACAATAAACTCCTTTTAATGCTCCACTAATTGACAGCAAAGAAATGGTAACAATGAATATTCACTGACATTGGGTAAAACCTGTTGGTGATGTTTATTTACCACTGTTTATCATGTTCATGTGTTGTCAAAGTGAAACAAACTTCATAATCTTTGTTTTGTTCCGTTACTATTTAAAAATGTTGGAAAATATTCGGCCCGCTCACTGAGATTCCGACGTGCGAGCCATCCCGCCTTCTCGTATGAACACACAAACATTTCTTAAAATACAACAAACAGGTGTTACTTTAAAGAAATTTGCTAGGTTTTTGCAACGAATTTTTTCACCTTTGAAAGATAATTATGTTTGAGTAATAAGCGGCTGAAATTGCTAATTCTGAAGCAGATTTGCGCTATTTTGCAAGTTGTTAGAATGAGATTGTGTCAAAAATAACAACTTTTCCTTCCTTCCTTCCCGCGTGCTTCTACGTTTTGAGACGTTTTAAGCTCGGTAAATCGTGATGTCAAAAATGTCACTGCATACAACAAAGTGCTCTACTTGTTTCTTGTCAGTAAGTCTTTAATTTGAACTTCAAAAAGCTTCACATCTTTGGAACCGATCACCAAATAACTGAAATTTGCAAATTTTAAAGCAATTATATCTCTTATTACTCAAACATATTGAAATTTCACAGCAGAAATAGTTGTTTTTAAACTATCAGTTATATTTCATAACCAAAGAAGCAGAGCGGTTTTCGTTGGACTAGCCTTTTTAACCCTAGAAAGTTTTGGTGGGGGTCGAATTGACACTCATGCACCACTCTCGATTTTTGCGACCTCAAATTTGTGCCGTTTGACAAACTCCCAAAAGCTGTTGCACAACTGTTCCTTGACTGTAAACACATTTTTTGACACTAATTATGTGACGTCAACGTTGATGATGTCATCATGGTAGGTCTTTTAGTTGTTTGTTAACTTTTTGAAACTTGTTATTTTTTATTCTTTCTATTAATTTTACAGTTTTGGACTTTGAAATGATGTTTTCAAATGATTCCAATGATACATCTCAAAATTAAACAAAATCGTGAAAGTCAAAAATCCAAAATGGCAGCCATTTTGAACTTTTTCTTCTGTTACAATGACAACCGAAGCTACCTTACTGAAATTAACTAGTTGATCATGTATCAATTGCATGCCAACTTCTAACCGTTCGCAAATCTGGGGGGTCATTGTATTACACCCCTCAAGCACTCGTGTTTAGCAAAAGAGCTGAAGCTTCCTAGGGTTAAATAAAAGACCAGATGTTAGATATGGGAGTCTTACCTGTGAGGCGATGTTGTGCTCCTTTTTGGGCAGCTTTCAGAAGTCGTTCTACTTCAATCTCATTCTTTACACTCTCAGGTAACGGCGCAGTTAACTCACTTTTAAATTCACTCATCGCAGTTTTCTGACTGTGTTTATTGTCGTTATCGTTGTCATCATTATAGCCCCTTTCATCATCATCATCGTCATCATCGTCGTCGTCGTCGTCGTCATCGTCATCATCATTGTTTTTGGCATTATTGTTATCGTCGTCTTCATCGTTAACTTTAGTGTGTAGTTGCGCTCGTCGTCGATGCGTATGTTTCAGCAATGTTGCCAAAGAAACCTTTGGGCGATGAATCACTTTTTTTACAAGGTTGTTTCTCTGGATGTAATGAGATGCCGAAATTGCATCGTCGTCCAACTGCGCGTTGTTGGTGGCGAAAGGCCAAAGGCTTACTTCATTCCCTTCGCTTCCTTCCTTGCTGGAGGCTTCAACGTACTCTGCATTTTCGTTTTCAACGTCGCTTTCATTTTCAATGGTCTTCGGTTGTTCAGATTCATACTCCGAATGGACCTTTTTGCGTAGAGGAAAATTAACATTCCGGCTGTTCTGACTTGTGGCATCTCTAACAAGCTGACCCGGAGTTAGTTCTTCTGGCAGTTTGACTTTATATGTTATTGACATTCTTCTCTTTGGACTGATGGTTTCCACTGTTGGGGCAGTCTTCCTGCCTTTGAAAAAACACCCCAGCTTTAGGTTGTAATTTGCCTTCACTGAAAAGCGTTGCAAGATATGAATAACAAACGGTCATTGATTGCTGAGAATAACGCCGATATATGCACAGATCCCGCGAATGTTACTTTCTGGGTGAGTAGCTGTATAAATGAGCTAGGCTTGTGCTACTCAAAAAACAGATATCTGTTACAAAGAAAAAAAATCGTACGAACATCAAAAAACAAAGCTCATTGTTGGGCCTTGTAAAATTTATTATGCTGGCTGGGCTTGCCAGGCACTCGAATACCTCCTTCAGATCAGGCAGATAAGCCTGGATTTACTATCGGTTCTGTGCTAAACTGTACCTGGGTTGCACTTACTTGTTCCCTGCGGGGATGGATGAGGGAGGATGGACGGAAGGAAGAAGAGATATTCTGATATAAAAGCGTCGGGGAGACGTGAAGTTGCGTTTATTTTTCAAATTAGCAATTTCGGTGTTTTTTGGGTGACGATTTTGCCCTTCCCTTCGCATCAGCTGGTACAATTGTTAACTTTCCGTAAATCCCCGCTTACCAGTAAACCGTGGGTCTATACTCTATAATCGGGAAGGGGAAGGTTACTATGGTGGGCTTCTGATGTAAGTGGCTAAGGACACAGTAACTCATACAGATGACCTACGAAGGTGCTAATCCTTTAATCGACTTAAGATTGACTTTGAATATTTGAAAGTTTAAAACGATCTCAGTTTGCAATACTTAAAGAGCGAACATGCCAACAGTAAAACGGTGAATGCTAGGAAGGCGTTTTTGTTATAACGATGTTCATTTATGGTTTTCAAAACTTGTTCTACTCTTATACATCTTAATTTATAGCCTTTCAACTTGGTTATGTTTTTAAATGCTATATTTTTGTGTAACGGTCGGGTAGCCGGTGAATCGTGTGCCGGTGTCATGTTTATAACGATAGAGTTGCAAAGTTGCGAATTCGAGTCTTCGCACTGCAACGTTAAGAATTCGCATCTTTACACTGCAAAATCTAATCTATATTTACTCATTATTACGCATCCATTAAACTAGTAAAGACACATTACCTGTCTTGGTCAGTGGTCGGTGTGCTGCAACGTCTTTGCTCTTGCTCTCCATGGCAGTTTCCACTATTTTCCCTTGTTGTTCCACTGCTTGCTCGGCCTTATTTGCCATCTCGTCTGCTTTTTGTCCTAAAATAATAGCAAAGTTTTCATTAATTAAAAACGAAAATACGTACTTTGTCGAATTCCAATCCGACTCAGGCTTTCAACCTTGCCTTGGTTATCCGTGCTGGCCAACGCCGAGAAATTTCAGCTCAGGGTTAAAAAAGCTACAGTTCTGCTCCTGGTAGCGAAAAAGAAAACAGACAATCGCTGTGCCGTCAAATAAACAGCAGTCAGTTATAGGAACAAAGAAGGCAGACAGATTTTTATTGGGCAAAGATACTTTTCCACCTTTGCATGGTCCATTATCATAAGAACGTATACCAGGCTGAAAAATTTAAGAAGATGCTACGATACTAGGCTACGACTAGAAAAAGAGCCCGTCACGATCTTTCTACCACTTTTGAAAACGGAGCGGAGCGTAGGGTTTCTACAGAATCACAAGAGAGCGCTACAACTTCACATTTTGAATTTGGTAAACAGGCGATAGATGGCTGGGCATTTGACGGTTAATCGCGCCCCCAACCCCCGAGCGGCATTTGACACTGGAAGTAAAAACTCGTTTGCAGTAAAGAACATACACAGTAAATTGTTTTTCAAACTGTTTTCAGTATTATTTACGGCTCCGTCGCGTAAAGCCATTCTTTTCTGAAATATTAATCAAAACAGCGCGAAGGCAAAGCTGATTTCATTTATTTATTTAAATATACGCGATATATATAGTGATGTAGTACGAATTACGTTTAAAATAAAAGTGAATATTGAATATATATATAAATATAAAAGCAAACATCTATATAGCGACCAGTCAACTCCAGGTTTGAGTTGATATTTTGGCAGGCAAAGGTTTCTTGTTCATTTTGTGCCTGTTTTATGCCTAATGCCCTGTCGTTGGTTTGACAACAAATTAAGGAGGAGATATATTTTAACATATTTATTAACCACTCGATGAGTTTCTTGTTGCTCTCGGGGCAAAAAAAGATCGTGCAAGCCCTTATTTGCGAAAAAAATTCGGCAAAGCTTTTGGCTCAAAAAATATCAAGTAAAAAAAAAGATTGCCCCCCCACCTCTCTCTCAAATATCTAATTGTCCGCGCCATTTTGTATTGTGATTGAAGTTTTCCCACGCTAAGATAGGATTCTAGCCTGGTCTGAGTTTTGTCACT
>JAOBYF010192768.1:0-10476 GCA_025403605.1 Parazoanthus darwini | reverse complement strand
ATAGCTGCTCGTGTCTGACCTCTTTAGAGCACCTCTCACAACGTGCACAGCATGATCTTCCGGGTTTCAGAAAGCAATATTCTGCCTGCAGGAAAGGGACTTCAGGGGCGCTAATACGAATCAGTGCGACGCTCGACTTTTATTGCTGTCCACGTTTACCTTGCATACTTATTTTTTCCTTTACTTTTGTTTTTATTTCGTTTAAAACTCAAAAGTTAACAGTTGCATACAGTACAGAGACACGTAAAAATTTTAGAGTTTTATTTACTGAAAGCGCCCTTTTCCTTTGTAGAGAAAGGAAACCTAGTGACTCAAGAATTCGTCCAAAAGGGTTAACTGTAAACCAACCTGATCAGCCGCTGGTCTTGAGGACGCTAGCAACTGAGTGACCTCTTCTATGTGCTCCTTGAGTTTAGCTCTACAGCGGTCGTCTCTTCTTTGACGGGCAGATAGCGCTTTAATCCCCATGGAACGCCTTTTACGCTTGATTTCTGGGCTTCCTTGTGGCACAGCGAGGTCCGCGCGGGACATACGACCTTGGTGAGAACAAAGTGTCAGCGAGACGTGCGGTGTAATTCGGAATAATATATTTTCAGTGAATACATGCGGGACACGCGGCGTAGATGAGAACAAATTTTCGGGTCAAAGAGTAACATGCAGAAAAACGAAAATATGGTGTTAGTGTGAGGTCCAAGGAGGATGCTCCACTTGGAAGACAACAAATTGTCAGTGACGACCAAGCAACCTCGGTGAGAACCAATTGTCAGTGAGGTCAATGGAGGACGACCGGCCGAAATAACAGTATGATTGTTAGTAAGGTCATAAAACAAACAAAGTTTCTTGGTCCCATTGAAGCAAGACGCGTCAAGAAGCAAGTTTTTTCAGCATTATTTCAATTTTATTAGTATTGTTTTAATGAGCTATTTTCACAGAATTTTGAATCAAAACATAGCGGAAATCAGTACAACTATAAAATTTCCAAAATCACGCAAAAACAGTTTGCGAGTCTCTCGACTTATGATTCTCTAGCCAAAATGACGTAAGTGCGTTTAGGATCGCTAACACTATCTTTAGCGGGCAATTGTGGATCTTAAATAAAGCTGGGGGGTGGATTAGGTCCCCTAACGTACAAACATGCAGTTCACTTAATTAATTCTTAAAAATGACGTCAGAAAATAGCCTTGTGTCAGAGAATGTCTTGGTCAGCTAGAGCTTTGATTTCTGTGAAATATCTTAAATAAATTACGTTTTAGAAAAAGATATCTTTTTGAAAAAAGCGTCAAAAACAAACGCAGTTGCTATGTGTAATTAAGAAACACAATTGAAGTTATCTGTCTGTGGATAAATTGCAGGAAAAGTCTGAAAGATCGTTGCGGAATTGCAAAAGAAAATGTCCTGGGGGGCATTTCCCCCCACCCCCTTCCCCCCAAAAATCTGGTTGTACTCACTGGTTGACGTAGTACCAGTGGGCTGTGGAGCAGGCTGCAGATCAACCTCAGCAATCTCGAGGGTATTCATGAGCTTTTCATGAAGGGCCTGAGCCGGAGCTGGTGGAACGAGACACTTTCCTATCACAACGGGAGAGCTGGAGCTTGAGACCGAGGTAACAGCCGTCTTGTTCAAGGCATATACGAAGTGCATAGCATCTTGTGAAGCATCAAGTTCTGCTTCCTGCTGCAGTTTAGGGGGGTTAAGTTCTGGGATGTACCACTGGACACAGATCTCCAAATCTGAAGCTCTCGCAGCAGCGTGGCTCCTCTCAGATTTCTCAGGCGGATCTGTGAAGAAAAGCCTGTGAGATTTCCGTAGAAACAAGCAATTTCATAAGAGCTGCAAATCACTACACTTAAAAGTATGTTTTTTTCTTGGAACCAATGTATGTTTTCTGGGTAGCTACCGACCTACCCCTCCCGTAAACCTAAAGCTTAACCTAACTCCCATCCTAACCTGCTTCTAACCCTTACTAAGGGAGGGGTCAGTACACCAATCTTGCAAGAAATGGGTAAGAACGGTTCAAAACGAATCTTACATCATATTTAACCCTGGGTTCGGAAACCAATGCAATTTCGAAAGACCAGGGTTTCCAGGAATACAAGTTAAGGTTTTTCAAGCAATTGCACAGGAGTGTCTTAAAAGGAACGTCAGAAGTTTTGCTTGAACACAGTCATCAGAAGGTTAACGATTTCAACAGAACATTCAAAACATAAGACAGAAAAACTAATTTTCTAGGAATCAGTTTAAAATCCCAGGACTAATCCAGACGTTTCCACTGCAAAATGAGCTATATGGCTATTTTTAAATAAACATTCGCCCCTTGGGGATGTTATGTAAACACAAAATACACAAGCATTGTTCAGTCTGCCAAAATAGAAAAGTCTCAAATAACCTGAGGCCAGAAAAGGTCCAGTATTTCTGGCCACCACTGATTGCAATGTCCATCAGCGTTAGCCTCGACTTTGTGTTGAATATACATAAATACCAGCAAGAACGATTAGAAGTCCGAACCTCCATCAACACATGTAGAAAGAGTTGTAAATAGCTCTATCTATACTGGTACTTATGAGTATTTAACATCAAATCGAGGCTAAAACTGTGAAAACGAGTCTGAAGTCATTGAATGTCAGCGGCAACTACGAAGACGAAACTGGACTATTCCGGGAGCCACTGAACCAAGAAATTTATCAAAAACTGTATTGCAAGAAACAAAACAGAAAAACAGTATATTAAAAAAATTGCAGATGAATGTTTAGTTATGACAACTATTTTTAGTTGTTTTTTTTTCAGCTAATTGTGAGCATATTTCGTGACAGTTCATGAAACTCAACCCTTGTGTAAATGTTAAAATCAATATCACCTTTTCGTTTCTCAAGAAGCTCTTCCTGCTGACCAGTTACTTGTGTCCTGCAGGCTCCGTTGGGAGACGACTGATTGGCGTCGGCTGGGGATTCTGGGAATGGCAAACATCTCAGGCGGGTAAACGCCGCAGCACTCGGCTGAGTAGGGCTCCAACTCCGACTTGAGGAATGCGTGCATCCGGGACAGCTTCAACACCTTGTTGCAACTGAAGAGTGGCATCAACGTTCCGTTTGTTGTTGGCCTTGTGTTTCCTTGTAAACAGTGATGTATAAAAGGTAGAAAAAGTTTAAATGTAGGGCTTAGGTTTAGATATACTATATAGGATCAGATATACTATTTAGGTAAAGGAAAGGGGTATGTTGACTTTATTTTATGAGTGAAAATCATTACAGTATTGTTAAGCGCTATGTTAAATAGCTACACTAGGCTGTAAGTGGAGTCAGGATGGCCGAGTGGTTAGCGCTTCGCATGTGGGCTGAGATTTGTCGATCTCCTTCTGACTCTGAGGGGTTTTTTTCCGGGTTCTCCGGTTTCCCTCCCTCAACAAAATCGACTTTTACGCCAAGATCTGTACCGTCGAGCGATTAAACATAAGCCACTGGCTTGGGAGAATGGGCGACCACTCCCAACGCAACGACGTTAAAAAAATAAAAAGTTAAAAAAAGGCAGACACCTTTGGTGTATTTTAAAAATCCTAAACTTTTGTTCTAATTTAGCCTTAAGGCTACACTATTACTACTACTACCAATAGTAAAATAATAGTAAGAAAAATAATAATAATAATAATAAGGCACTCACCTTCACTGTCCCTGGACACGCCCAAGGCAGCGTAGGAACACTGGCGACGGAGAAACGACAGGTACCCCAGCAGATGAATCCACGTGATCTGCACGTGGTTGGAATTGTTAACGGACGTTCCCAAGGCAACAATACCGCCCTTGGTTACGTAGGAATTATTCTCTCCGATGATGTCATCGGTACCTAAGAGGTCAAACAGCGCAAAGTCTGGGACTGTCTTGCCAGACTTCTCTGGTATGTGAAGACCCGTGATGTCCGTATCCCCGGTGAGAAGACCCAGTCTATGTTGAGCTGAGGACACTAGGCCTGCCGCACGGATGGCCGACCAAGCTCTTTTCTTCTCCTTCTCAATCTCTCTTTTCCTTTCTTTCAATTCTTTTTGTTTGCGTTCTCGTTCCTCCTTTTCCTTTTTGCTAAGCTTAGAGGTTTTGGATGTGCCTTTGCCGACGGGTTTAGGAATTTCTGGGGTTGAAGGCAGGTCCGTTGTTAAACTTATTTCCTTCGCAAGCTTCTCCACGTTTTGAAGAAGCACCAGTGCAATCTCCATGTAAGCTCGCTTCATTAACCTTAATGATATAAGCAGAAAAACAATATCCCGTTAGTGCGTTATCGTTGAGCACATACTCATACTATTATACAAAATTTTACCACAAAAAACCTCGCTTATGCGCCCTTTCCTTCGTTATGCTTGTAATCCTTGTAAGGCAGGCTTTTCAGTAGAAGGTATAAACGGGATAAATACCGTAGAAGCTCTAATAAGCCCCTACTCCCTAAAAGCTCCCCTCTCTAATAAACCCCCGGCTAGAGCTTTAAACTTGTAATAAGCAATCCCTCGAAAAAAAACTGAAAAGGTCAAAATAAACAGTAAAGTGTAATAGATCAGTTTCGTGTTCCCAGTTACCACTGACTACAATGACCACAGACTCATTTCTGCAGGGTTAGCCTCGACCTAATGTTAAATATTCATAAATACTAATGTGGATATGAGTTGTTTACAGTTCTTTGTATTGTTGGAGGCTCGGAATTCTAAACGTTCTCGCTAGTATTTATGTATATTCAAGACCAAGTCGAGGCCAACCCTGCGGAAATGAGTCTGTGGTCATTGTAGTCAGCGGTAACTGGGAGAACGAAACTGGTCTATTGTGGCATTTCAGTTCAATATGCCGAGTCTACGTTCTCCGATCATGCCGTGTTACCCCAAGCTGTAGATGCATACAGATGATTATATACAAGAGAATACACAAGATTATGCGAGTAGATTTGGTGGGTCTACGTTATCCATTTAAGCTGTCTCACCCCAAATTGTGGTCAGATCCGTATGTAGTCCTGATCGTCTCTACCAGAGTGGCGGACACCTCATGAGCAGGTAAGTCTCCAAGGTTGAACATCTGTCTTTGGATTTGACCTAAACAAAAATTGAAATTATCAAGGTTAGAACAGTGGTATATAGACAGAACTTCAGGGCAGGAAAAAGAAATGCTTCTGACACTAGCCACTTTCAAAATCATGCACACAAGAAGGTCTGCGCTTTAGCTGGCAGGCTTATATGGTTTCTAAACAAGGCAGATTGAGTGAAAAATGAACTGAAAACAAAAATTCCTTTGTAAAAGAAAAACAAAAGATAGAATTGAAAAAAGTCATAGAACAATGTATGTAGAACTGCGGCTTCTGTGCTCTGCACGTGACCGTAAAATTCAGTTGATCTTTTGAGCACCAAAACAAAACAAGACCAAGCAAAACTTTTGTTTAATTGCTGAGAATTGGCCATAGAACAGCAGTTTACTATTTTTCTATCTAAAAATAAAAGTTCTGGAAACATTTTGCATCCGATTTCGGGCTCACTTTATATCTTCGTTTATTTAAAATAACTAAGATGATATATCTATTTCAGAAAGAAAAGGTTGACCTAGAAAACGCACCAAGTGTAACACCACCACAGGCAAAACCAAGCCAAAATGGTACACCCAAGACGATCGTCCCACTTTGAATATCAAAGCTTCATATGACTTCAATAAAACACAAATCTTTAAAATAATTCTTTTAATCTAAGCTCCAACAGTCTTTTGCGGTCTATGTATTGCAAGTTGCGTTTTGCACTTTGTGTCAAGTCAACCTTCTTAGTTAGTTACGTAACGGTTAACTTTAAGAGCGCGTACCAATATTGAACAACAGCTGTGATTCCAAAGATTGTTGTTGACAGGCTGCTGCTCTTGTCAGCTCTAAGCCAAGACCCAGTTCCTTCACAGCATCTTTCCACTTTGGCTCTGCTCTATGTTCTATGTTTACATCCGAATGTGCAAGTCCTAGCCGAAGCTTGATCTGGGCTAGGTACAGCAGTTGAGGTAGGTAGATGTTCTGTAATGGTTGCACCGGCGCCATCTCCAACACATCGATCTTCTCCCCGAGCAACATCATCTTGAGGAAATACAGCAACTTAGTATAAATCAATCAATAAATCATTGAATCTGCCGGTCAGCCATTCACTGGGCAAGTCTAGGAGTCACCTTATCACTTCACTGAACAGTGAATCAAGCAATGCGTCTTAAAAATGCCAATCAACCAATTGATATGATGAATCAGTGTTGATTTTAAACAATCTGAAAATGACTGCTTCTGTTAGATTAGAGCCAGCAAATCTTTCGAACAAACATAACTAGTCGTACTTGTTCATCTTTCGTCAAGCAAAAGCCGGCAAAAGAAAATCATACAACCGCTGTGGATCGAAATTGGTTCCTTACAAAACAAAATAGTTCATTCGAATAAGCAAGTATTTCGATGCATAAAATGTCAGCATGGTTATTGAACGAAAAGATGAAGAAAACACGTACTTGGTTTAGTAGTACATTCTGAGCCTGCTTGTATGCAGTTAGCGGTTGCTGAAGGTAGCAAACGACACTAGGATCACGTGATCCCTTGACATCAGCATACTGTATGACGGCAAGAGCCAACAACAACTGTCCGGAGAACGACAAAGATGGAGTCTTCTCCAGCCTCTGAATTGCAACCTTGAATATGAGATAAATACAAATCACCAAAACAGAGCATATTCCTTATCGTAACAGTATCTTTGGACCAATAATAGCACGACTGTCAGGAGCTAAATATACCAATTTTCTAATGCAAGTTCTTGCTAGGTCCATTCCCTAGTGGGCGCTAAAAATCATTGTTCGGTCAAATGTGGGCACATTAATTCAACATAGACATCACTTTTAGCCCCCACGATGAAATGGATCTAGCAAAAAGATGCAGTAAACAAATGGTTTATTAACTGGGCATCATTGCAAATGAGGATCAAAAACATTTTGTTCCCTTAATGTCTATGGTTTTATTAAGCAACTTTAGTTGACTAGTAGTATAAGTTTTGAGCACAAGTCAGAGATATTTCTGACTTCCGTTACCGATTCGGTTAGAACCCAATTCTACCATAAAATGTGGCTGTATTCTGACAAAAATGTCGGTGAAAGGGTTAAAGGTTGTGACTGGTCTTTGCCGGAACTCGGCATTGAGCCCTCTTCACTTGTGGATTCAATTCAGTCCGAGATACTAAAAAAGGGAATAGTTTATAATGAATGTGGGATGGAAGTTTCGTTCTTACCTCCAACTGCTGCAGCAACTCATCAGTAATCTTGCCTTGCTGCAGGTCGTGTACCGCGCTTAGCACCAGGAACTCAGCCATCATCTCCGAGTCCCCAAAGGCTTCTGCTTCATCCATACCCTGGCGGCAGTGGTGAGCGCACGAGCCGATAGATGCAGTCACACTCCTGGTCGTGCCACCCAACTTGCCCATTCCGCTGTCCTCCCCTGACAGGGCTTTGGCCAGTGCCAGCCGGAGGGTCAACCATAGGCGAGCATCCAAGCGGCAACGAGCTTGGGAGGAGAGATAGTGGGTGCCAGGCACATTCGGAGAGGTACTGGGGACGGATCTGGCCGCACTGGAGAGCATCATAGTGTTGGAACTGTTGATGGAACACAGCTCAGTTCAACATTGGAAACCCCTTTACTGTCGTGTCCAGTTTTAATTTTAACAGTCAAATTTAAATTAAGCCGTTAAACGTTTCTGTGAAACCACGAAAGAGTCCAAAAAGTTTATTTTCACAAATGTTTTCATACTTCTTGTATTTTATAAAAATGATGAATATAAACAGCTGAGTTCAACGGCTTCAATTAAATTCCACTGAAACACACTGCGTTGTCACGACACAATATTGAATAGCGAGTAGACTACGAGTAGTACCTATTTTTCCTACGAAAGATGGTCGAGCGAGGGATCGAAACTCCAAAATGGCGCGCGAAAACTCAGGCGAGCGCGCCATTTTGGATTCTCGATCGCTCGCTCGACCATCTTTCGGAGGAAAAATAGGGACTACTCGTAGTCTAAATAGTGACAGAAATAGCGCTTTTGGAAATGTTCAACGTATTGTTATTATTATTATTATTATTATTATTATTATTATTATCAGTAGTAGTAGTAGTAGTAGTAGTAGTAGTTTTGTTATGAGTATTACAATTAAAAACTATTGTGAAGGCTATGATTCAAAGTAGGTAAAAAATAACAGTTTTAATTACCGTTTCTCGACATCAAGTTCGTTCAAGATGGCGGCGTCCTCGAGAGCTCTCATGGCTGAGTACACAAGACTTCCTCCGGTCAGCGCGTGCTGTCTCTGGTTCGCCACCTGTGATAGCTCGAGTCTGGCCAGACACAGCAACTCCAGGTCCGCTGGCATCAGAGAGACGGCTGAACAAAAGACAAGACAAGGCAATCTTTATTAAGGAGATTAAGAAAGTCAGTTAAACAGGGTTGCCACACAAGAGAATTAAAAAATTCCCTGACTTTTTTCTGACCAAGAGCAAAATTTCACTGACCTTAAACATGGCAATTTTACTCAGAAAACATAACATGCTATACAAATTTTTACGTTTTTTGTTAGGACGTTCAATATGCTTTGTTATACTATCCAAAAGATATGAAATTCCCTGACTTTGAGCAGAATTCCAAATCTCTCTGACCAAGTAGAAAATTCACTGACTTTTTCCTGACCTTGAAAAAAATTCGTTTTTCCCTGACTTGGCAACCCCGTAAAATGTCACCCATTAAATCTAGGCTAGTCACGCTCCAGAAAAAAAGACGGCCTATTACTGCACTTTTCTCCTAAGGTTTTATTGATGCTGTATTTGCTGGTGTACTGTGCAAAACACAACCGCACGTGGGTCTTTTACTAATTTCTGAAGCTTCTCAAGTGTTATAAATTGAACAAAGCATCTGCCAGTTTAGGTAATATCAAAACTTTTCAACTTACACTCATCTGTAAGAGATTCTTCTTGACTGCTGGTAATGGATTCACACAGGTTGCTCAATAAAACTTCAGCTACTGACAGAAGGAAACCCTTTCGGAAAAATAAATAAAGCATTGGAGCCACATTATAAAAAGTATATTGTATACACAACCATATTAACTGTATAAGATACACCTCACAATTCAAAGTCACAAATTTGTAATTTCAGGCACTGTATGCTTCATTTGTAGTACCACGTTGAACATGCTCTGTAGTATTCACTCTGTTATAGGTGTTAAGGTCGCAAATGAACTAACTAAAGAACTAAACTTTATTTAATGTCGTTACACTGGGAGTGGTTGCCCATTCTCCCAAGCCAGTGGCTTATGTTTAATCAGTCGACCGCACAGAAAGTGGCGTGAAAGTCGATTTTGTGGAGGGAGGAAACCAGAGATCCCGGAAAAAACCCTCGGAGTCAGAAGGAGATCGACAAATCTCAGCCCACATGAGAAGCTCAGGATTTGATCCTGGGTCCACAGAGGTTGGAGGCAAGAGCGCTGACCACTCGGCCATCCTGACTCCACTGTAACTGCATGTGTTAGTTTTCTAAAAAAAAAAAAGTGTCACTCTTTTTGAAGAGTAAAAAAGTACCCTACAGTGTTCTTGCTACAAAAACACAGTTTTGGTGAACCTTGTTTTTTGTCACTGCATTGTAACAAAATCTGATTTACAAGGACTCCAATTTGTCAACTGGATCAAAAACGTCTTTACAGTATAATTTGATACAAAACATTCAGATGAACTTCAGTTGAAATAGAGTTAAAAAATTGACTGTATTCCAGACACTTGGTGTCTGATTTGTACTAGGATGGCAAGATGGAATATACCATCTGTCAACCTTTTTGCGTCAGTCGCAGTGGCATTGGTATTGATAGTGATCATGATCATGATAACGATAACGGTAATAACTGGTAATGCGGTCACGTTTTCTGGGAAGCAACAACACTCACCTTGGCAGTCTCACACGTTGCTATTTTGATGTCAATCAGTTTTTTCCTTTCTACAAACATCTGGCTGCTTCGTGAAATACTCAACGCATCATCTGTAAAATGACACCACATTAAACTTAACTCTAACAACTACCATTTGGAATATCACATATATAAGTGATAGAACTTCATCTTCACAACCCCAAGGACAATCCTAGGGGTTAAACAAAACACAACGTAGCAAGAAAAAAGAAAGACAAAATTGCATTTGTTTTACATCATAAAATTTATTCTACAACAATATGATGCAAGATGTGAGGCCTAGTTGAGAGCTTACCCTCAATTTTCTTTCCAAAAGTCTTCTTGGACTGGGTCGGAGGCGGTACAGTCGATGGCGGCAGGACGCTCCTGGCCTGGGCCTCGCCGTCTTGCAAAGATAAGTGACGATAAACACTAAGGGATGAGATTCAGCGATTGAGGTTAGCATAATAATAATAATAATAATAATAATAATAATAATAATAATAATAATAATAATAATAATAATAATAATAATAAT
>JAOBYF010192657.1:0-10476 GCA_025403605.1 Parazoanthus darwini | reverse complement strand
ATCGTCCGTTTCACGTACATGTGGTGATAAATCTCTCTACTGGCGAGATAAGGCGCCACGTTTGACGTTCGCAGCGAATGGCAAGAAGATTGTACTTATTGTAGAAATTTCCATTGTGTTGCGTTTGCTAAGTCGGCAAAACAAAACCTTTTCTTGCCCTAAAGTCCAAAAATCGGTGTTTCGGATCAAAACTATACCAATTTTCCAATCTTAAATACCGAACGTTAATCACTTTTCTCTCCCTGCCGTTTTTCGGACAACCTCGCCGTTGGACTTTGAGTCCGCAGGGCTAAAAACACACAAACAAAATAACTCTTATTTTCAACTGCGGAAGTCCAAGTTGGCGTCGTTTTTTTAATACAATTTGGCATTGTTGACCATAAAACCAATTTAGCTTGCTAAATAATATCGAAGAAATTCCCGTAACAGTACTTTGCAAGTGTCAAAACACGGTCTGTTTAGATTTTGTTTTCGTAGCTGCAATCCCGCACAGCAATGGTAATTAATACGTATTTTAAAAGTGTATTGCCATTCACCCTGCTCCAGATATGTTTCACAAAATCATCTTCAATTTTTGTAAACACCATCACGTTATTCAAGTTCCAAAATTGTAGAATAGAGACTTCTCAGGAGTTTGGAAGTGTAAACAAACTTTGACGTCACAGTGAAATAGGACACTTGCCGCAGATGCTGTTGGTTCTTAGGAATGAAGCCTTCCATATCTGGTTTTCAAGTTTTCAAACACTTAACTCCGTGCTTTGAAATTTCTTTCTTTCTTGTTTTGACTATGTTTCATGTGTCATTTTACTTCCTTTACGTGTATGGCATTCGTTTCTTTGATATCTGCACCAGCCAAGCTTCACCACAGAAAGTCGCATTCAAATGCGATTCGTGAGGAATCTGGGTGTCACTAAATATCAGTGTGACATGACGACCAAAGAGGACAAAACAGGGACTAGGGGAAGAGGTATGGGGATGTACATGCTAAGCCTTTGGTCTCTCATGAATGTCTTTCGCAATAATGTATGTCTTAACAATTTGAACCTCAAATAATATTTTTGTAGTTAGTATTTCGAGGGAAGAAATTGTAATTTTTAAATGCATAATTGTGTACAATTATGTGACATTGGCGTAGATATGTAACTTAATTTTATTAAACCTATTTATTTGGTATATTTCAAGTTATTGATTTTGTTGAGCCATGTAAATAGAATTATTTTTAGTTTAGTTTAATTTATACTAATCTAATCTATATTTGTATAGTGCTCATTTCTCAAAACTCAAAAGCGCTTTACAAAATCGTGAAACGTTTTAAAAATATTGCAGGGATGTATTAATAAAGTTCTAATTCAGATCTATTTCATATACAAAAACTAAAAAAATATGAGCAAAAATATAGAAAAAGCAGATTTTAAAATTTTCTAGTAAGTTAAAAATGCTTTTTGGAAAAGGAAAACTTATATGTTTTTCTTGAGGGTGTGTAATGGAATCGCTTAAGTGGAAGTGTGTTCCATAGTTTAGGGCCTCGGACAGAAAAAGCCCTGTAGCCATATGTTGCTAGGTTGTAACGAGGCACTTTGAGAAAGGAACAGAAAGTTAATCTTTTTGTCATTGTTTTGCTTCAGCAGCTCAACTGTTTGGTTTCTCCAACTAGTTCTGATTTTTTGAAACTTCCATGGTGTGTGATACAAATTAAGAAAACGTTGTTTACGATTGTCGATTGAAGTTGTTATTAAAAGTAACGCCACCGTGCAAATCCTCAATTTTGATGAAAATTTTGGAGTCGTTGATTAAGTGAAAAATAATTTTGAACAATAAATAAGGAAAAGTATCATAAAAGCTGTGAAGTTTTTCAGTTAAACGCTAATTTTACTGCCCTATCATCACAGCCACTCCATACTTTTATTTACAATTTTTTAAAAATTTCATTGCAGATTTCACAGTTTCATCTTTTGAGTATTTTTTGCTATGTAACTCCTTTTCTCACCGTGAATTACCGTGAATCTTGCCCTTCTTGAATTGACCCCCAGCTATACTAAGACCAGAATCCATTTCGGGCGCTATGCATCAGTAAACACGAGTAAAAACATCAGTTTACAATGGAAAAAGGGATTTATACGGCATTTCATCCGCCCAAATATATTACAGACCATAATGTATCTTGTTGGACTTCAGTGGCTTTAATTTTACTTCACTACACTTCACTAGCCATCATTTGACGTCATTAGGCTTCAGTTGCCTTCATTTTACTTTATTAGACTTCGTAGCCTTCATTTGACTTCATTTCGCTTCAGTAGCCTTCATCGTACTTCTTTAGACCTCAGCAACCTTCATTTTTCTTCATTACTCTTACAATTAGTAGCCTTCATTTTACTGCATGACGCTCCAGTAGCCTTCATTTTACTTCAACGCTTCAGTAGCCTTCATCTGACTTCATTAGACTTCAGTAGCATTAATTTTATTTCATTAAACTTCAGCGGCCTTCATTTGACTTCATTACGCTTCAGTAACCTTCATTATCCTTCACTACATTTCAGCAGCCTTCATTTGACTCCAATACGCTTTAGTAGCCTTCATCGTACTTCATTACGCTTCAGTAACCATTTTACTTCATTACACTTTTAGTTGCTTTCATTTTACTTCATTACACTTCAGTAGCCTTCATTTGACTTCATTATACTTCATTAGCCTTCATTGCACTTCAGGAGCCTTTATTGTACTTCATTACGCTTCAGTAGCGTTCATTTTACTTCATTACGCTTCAGAAGCCTTCATTTGACTTCATTATATTTCAGTAGCCTTCATTTTACTTTATTACACTTCAGTAGCCTTCATTTGACTTCATTACACTAAGCTTCAGTAGCCTTTATTTGACTTCATTGCACTTCAGGAGCCTTTATTGTACTTCGTTACGCTTCAGTAGCGTTCATTTTACTTCATTACGCTTCAGAAGCCTTCATTTGACTTCACTGGACTTTATTGGACTTCGGTAGCCTTCATTGTACTTCATTAATTAGATTTTAGTAGCCTTCATTTGACTTCATTAGACTTCAGTAGCCTCCAATGTACTTAATTAAAAAGTGTAAATGTTTATTGGAGCAAGATTGAAAGATGAATACCTAAGCACTTGGTTCACTGTTTTGACAGACAGGTTGCCTTCGCGAAAGTAATTACAGTCTTGTAGGCATATTTCACCTGTGACATCACTACTTACATTTTTTCTACATAACACAACAAAGCATGTTAAACATGACAGGAGGAAAAAGTTGCATACAGCCATATAAATATATTTCTAATTCTTTCAAGTTATTCGATTAAAAAACTCAAATTTTCTGCCGTGCTCTGCTATATCAGTTATAGGGTTACCTCCTCACAAATGACTTCCTAGGGTTCCCTGAGAGGTGCACAAATGATGTCACCGTGTGATCAATGAAGTCTCGTTCTATTGCCGAGGATTGGCGATACGGTGCATACTTGTACTCTACAAAATTTACCTCAGTTATGGGAGGTGAATTGACGTCATTAATTTGCTGGACGTCTGGCTAACGTCAGGTATATTGACCTGAAATGTTTAGTTTAACTCCCGTAACTTAAGGATATTTTCCAATCTATGAATAAAAGGGGGCAACGTACCAATATTGTGGGGCGATTTATCGCCTTCACCACTGGTGAGCCCAGTCTGGCGTTAAATAGACTGGGTGACCTCAGTCGTGGGTTCTTACACCGAGGTAGAGCCCTATTATACTTGGAGCTTAACTTGAAGGTCTCAGGTTCTAATTGGTCTTCTGTAGGCGCGGCGAATTTCTGGGGATCAGGGGCCATTCACTCGAGAAAATTTTGAAAGTAAGACTGTTAAACGTTATTTCCTGCATGTGTTTTGTGGCAATTTTAAAGAAAATCGAATGAGTTCGTTCGCAGTGAACATCCTGAGAACAAACCGCGGCTGATGGCACGTTGTAACACTCATTTATCTTCTGAATTTAAATTTAAATTGAAACTGATTTGGCTACATGAATCAATCAGATTTGAGAGATTTGGTGGGAAACACAAAATCGCAACGCAAATGTGGGTTTCTTTACTAGCCTGGCGGGTTTTGATGTTCGAATACGGGTCTGATCCCGCCAGATGCAAGCGAGCCACTTGGGACCAATCTGACTTTATGTTGATTTATGCTAATGAGGGAAATGTAGTAGCGATGTCATCAGAATTCTGCATTGCCCCTGAAGCGTTTTCCAGGGACTAGCTTCGCCTCCGTGCATGATAACAAACTACTTTGGAGCTCTCTTGTTTTCTTTTCGTTTCTCTTGGAGACTGGCAGTGTGAAGTTGGCAAATCGGAGTAAAGTTTTGAACAAAACGTTTTCAGAAACCCTGTTGCTACCATTTTATCAAGGCCAAACAGTACTAGTAAGTGCGACTATTTCTGCGCGTGAATTGTGATGTAGTTATGATGTACCTGTCTGTTCTAGTATAAAACTCGTACTTGTTTTAATTACAGTAAACGATTTATTCTTGCACATGTTTCATACACCAGCCGGCAGTATTAGCTAAGCCGCACGACTCGACTGTTCTTTGTATATTGATCTTGAAATTTTGTTTACGAGCAACATATCTGTTCCCTTTGTATGGTCATAGATATCCCAAAGTTACCAAATAATTTACAGATGTTGGAGTTTCTACTTTATTTGGCACCGGAAATGTCCTAGTTAACTTGTCAGTTAGTAAAACGTGTGCAAACCAGTTTAAATGGAAGACGTGGAAGACCAGAGACAAACTTGCTCCGTATTTATGTTTCACTGTTGAAGATGAAAGCAAACTAAAAGCAGTTACACAAACCTTTGCAGCCAGGACCATTTTTAGGTGACATTTGCAGTCGATCACATCACACCTATACTAAATTACCTCTATGCAACCTTCTCTACAGAGATACCCTACAGATTTTAAAATGCCTAAACGGGTTTGCCCAGACATCTATGTAAAATATTTTGCCGGAGGTCTAATATTCACAGTAAACACTCGGAACTGCGAAGAAACACGTTGACTTGTGTTTTAACAAGGACTTCTTTATAAGGAAGTTTAAAGAAAAGGGCCAACTTTAAGAACATACCAAGAACATATCTCTGGTTGAGACTGAAGAGTGAAGAGAGGAATGTTGTGGTTTCTGTAAACTGGAAATGACTGCTAAAATATAGCGAAAGAACAATACAATATCACATTTGATTGTAGCAAACAACCAGTTCTGGTGTACATCGCCGTTTATATTTAAGAAATGGTCCATGCTTAGCGTGCGTCTATCGAGTTATGGATGCTCACGGGAAGTTGGGAGAGCACGAGAGAAGCGTTACTAAAGTGGCGCCACGAGGCGAAGCCGAGTGCTTCTCTAGCTTCTTGAGTGCTCTCCCAGCTTCTCAAGTGCAGCCATAACTCGATAGACACACAATAAAGTATGGACCATTTCTTTTAGAACATTGCCTCTGTCACTTTAAGCATTTTTTATAAGAAAAAATGCACGTAAGCTGATAACGTACAAAATTCTCCTAAACCGTTCTGAGCATTTTTATTGGTTGAACGTGATCACGCGATTTAATAGACGCACGGGCGAACGTCTATCGAGTTATAGATACACGCTCGCGCCATACAAAAAGCGCGCGAAAATTGCCAGCTGTGTTCTAAATCAGGTTTAAACGGCTTAAATCTTACAGTATAGCGCATTAGGACACAAACATGAAAATTTGGAGGATACTAGACATATTTTTTAATATTGCAGTAATACAATACTGAATTTTTTTAAAAAAAACAACAACTAAAAACACTGATTTGTGGCCGCGCAATAGTTAAGAATTCGTTTTCAGCCCCAGCTGGGGTGTAAACTAAGAAGCTGCCACGCCTTGGACAAAAACCTTAATCTGAAGTTTCCGAATAACAATTTGAGCCAATTTTCTAGAATCCTGTTTTTCTCGTTAGTTTTTACTCGAATTTTTAAACATTTTAAAAGAAAAAGTATAATTATTGCAATATGTTGATCGTTGATGTTGTTTTCATCCAAATGATATATTTTTTAGTCGGAGATAAGTTCTAGGGCCTTCAAAGTTCTAAGTTTTCAACCCCTTAAATTGCTTACGCTAATAACGGGAGGGTGAAAACTTTTTCACCGAACAGTTCCAAAGATGCTGTCAAAAGTGAAAGCTTTCGTTAAAGCTGTGCACTAAATTAAAAGCCCAAACTCAAATATCTTGCACGTATACTTGTACAATATTCAAGTGTCATTTTTTATATTTGTAACCCCAGTACAAACTGTATGCAATCGAACAGAAAGTTTGACAATAAGATTTGCTAAGGTGTATATCTTTAAATAAGTTTTTTTTTCAGAGCTCGATCGAGATCCCTACGTTTTAGGGAATACTTGGTGTGGTTCTACATCACTCATTTCTCAGGTTCCAGGCTCTAGTAAGACAATTATCGAAAGCGTGCCTGCACATGCATCGTGTTAATGTAAGATTTATTCAGTTTAATTTGCTTTAAACACAGTGACTTTAAGTCAAACTGGTTCAGAAGCAAAGAATACGTACACCTAGAAACGTAAAGGGCGAGTTCTGCTCATTTATCTGACTAATCACTGCAGAACCAACGTTAACATTCTGTGATGTGTAATTCTCGAAATTTCAAAAGCCTTAAACTGTGAGTTATAACGTCACGAGTGTGGACTGTGTCTTCCTCTCCCTATGGAGTCGAGGAAACAAATGAATGAGAGGCGAAGCTGCGATGGGGTCGATCCGCGATTAGTCTGAGAAGTGAAATCAAAAAACGCAATGATAAAGCTATCTTACTGAGGTGTGACTTGAGCGTTAAGCAGAGGAAACGTAAAACAAAAGCTTAAAAGGAGTATGCTACGGAAGATTGACCAACAAAAATTAACACGCAAAACCTTCTTCCACGCTTTTTTTATTCTTCTTCAGAAAGAACAAACTTTATGACAAAACAAAACAAAACGAAACGAAGCGAAACAAGACAAAACAAGCACAAAATCATACAGAAAGAAGGACTGTGATTCATGCAGGTGTCCAAGTTAATGAAACAAAAAGAGCAATATTTTTCTCTTTTTTGCAAGTTTGGATTAAAAATCTAACATTTAAAAAAAAACCAGACTGATTGCCAGGCAAAAGACTGCTTTGTAGTTTTCCTTCTCTGATGCGGTCCTTAACCGAATTACAGCGTCGAATTACTCGCTTTCCAAGCCCTGATATTGGGATTATTGCCAAAGAATATGCAGAGTGCAGGAAGTCTAAAACTCAGTATAAGAAGTTCAAACAACATCAAACTGACTCTTCAGTGTTAGTGTAGCGTTGTGAATACCCATTTTCTAAAATATATTGAGCTTTATGTGAACGTCTAGTATTTTAAGGCTAATATATTTACAGGAATGTTCAATATTCTCTACTTTAGCATGTCCTTTTGTTGCTAAATGAGCGATTTAATATATACCATGGTTTATTAAAACGCGTGGGGTCGTGTTTATATCCAGAAAAAGACTCGTTGGTACCAAAACAGTCTAATAAATGGAATACAATTTTACAACATTTATGCGAGAAAACTGCGTGGTTTTCTGTCTATTTTGGCTTAACTTTGACTCTGCTGCTGTGGTATATACACTTTGCTGAGAGTATTTTGTAAAAGTTTCAACCGGCTACTAAAATTTTGAAAAGAAAACATTTTCCGTTTTATTTTAGTAGCCGGTTGAAAAGAATACATTTTAAAATGCTTTTAATTGTAACGCATAATATGTTAGAATATTTCAGTAATATTCTAGTTTGTAATTGTCTCGAACAAAGTACGTGGGGGAAGACGTGCGTCATTCCCTCAAGCAAAGGATCGTTTTCTTTCTTTTGGCCGGAGATGAAGTTCTCCGACAAAAGCGCAAATTCACCGGATGCCTGTATTGATCAGTTGTAAAGAAAATTGGACAATGTGGTCTCATGGACGATGTAATTATCATTAATGAAATCAATACAGGTGCTGTGTAAGCCTAATAAAAATAAATGGTGATTTATTACCAAACGTCAAAGAGATCGGGAAGGCTGTTTTGAAAAATGACCGGCTAAAAATGAATGGTTCATTTTCTTTAAACGACGCGCAAGAAATGGCAACTGTCAGCCCTGAAGGCTAATTTTTTACATCTCTTAAACATCTGGAATCGAAGGAAATAAACAAACCTTAATATTGAATCTCGAAGACTCCGATTTCTGCAACAAAACAGTTGATGTCAAGATAAATTAAAGTGTTTTAATTTTGTTTAGTTTACCGTTGAGCACCGCGGGAATCGTGCAAATGAAGTGAAATGACCTTTTAAGGAGCTTGTTGGTGTTTCGTAACAGATTTTACTTTTCTTTAGTTGGAAATCGCAAATTATTTTGAAAATTGGAGTCGGGGACGACTTTAAACATGGTCAGATTTTGTATTTACAACACTGCAAATTGTTTTTTTAAAACGGATGAATAGAATAGAAGGCGGTGCCTTTCAAACCTTCGGCTAATTTTTTCTTAAATTACACAAAGAAACTTGCCTAAATTTGACGAGATAACGTGAATGCTTGTGAAGGCTTAAAAGGAAATTTGACAGTTTGACGAACTCAAAAATTGTGAACATTCATTGCCTGCCCACTAATTAATTCCTGGTTGTGTACAATGTAGAAAGAAACGTATTATTAGGAAAATAAGATATTTAGATATGAGGTATCATACTAAAAAATCAAAATTTTATCAAACTGGTTGAAATTCTGATTCAGTTCGGTCAGTTAAATGTTTAGAGTGTATTAAAACTTGTCATAACATGGTTTATTTGAAGCAGTGGGACTTAAAAGCCTTCAACCCGCCGGACTGTTACCCCCGGGTTAACACAAAGAAAATTAACTTTAATATACTTTAATTGCTCTGCAGTTTTGATCAACAATATCAGAACGAACAAAAAGGAGAAGAGTTCAGTTAAAACAACAAATCGGTTCAAGAGTAAGGTCTCTTTTTGTCTTTTGGCGCTTACAACGATTTCAAAATAGTGGGCGAATGAAGTCATTCAATTGGTTAGCAAAAGAGTTCCTGTTTTGTATTTACAAAGTCACTTGTTTTGTAGACATCACTTAAATTTAGAACTATTTCCAATTTAAAGGCGTTTTTTCTTTATTTTCTCGACATGCGGTTTTTAGCAAATGAAAATGGTGAGTCTAATCGTTTTCGTTGAAAGTCTCGTGAAAACATCATCTATGCGCTTCGGAACAAAAATGTTGCGAGATCTCTAAAGGGAAGATAGATCTGCCTAAAGAAGCCCACCTTCAAACGGCTTGTCCTTTTTCAATTGTTTAGTTATCGCAGAATTTGAAGACATGCTTTTGCCTATAGGTATACCAGTCCAGTGTTTTTTTGTCCGTGCAGCAAACTTCTTTTTTCTTATGAGCGGAGTTCTTTGGCTACAAGCATAACATCTTACGGCAAGATTGTTCTAAACGAAGCGCTTACTTTCAGGAAATTTTCGGAAAGTGTCTGCATTGTCTAAACTTCATATAAACTTGTACTTTTTAAAGCTTGTTTGACATAAATCGCAGGGAAAGCTTTGGGTAGCCAGTGATGTTTGGAAATGCTTGCATTTGGATGCTAAGGATACGACCATTGAACATTCGCAGCTCTTCCTTTGGAGCGCTTCAGGGACGAAAACATCTTAGTTTCATTCTTAAGGTTGCTTTCCATATAGCTGTTAATCATCGCAAGGATACGCAGACATAGGCAAACCGTTTACAAAGGGGTGCTTACGATTGATCGCAAACTGTTTACGATGTTATTTTCATATTAACTTTTCATGATGTCGCTTTCTAGGAAATCGGAAACATGGCGTATAAAAGATAAAAGTTTTCGTATCTCTTTGAACGGATTTGTTTGCGATCATCGGCGATACGTCTAGAATGAATGGTAGAATGTATTGCCATTGCCGCAAATTTTGCGCTGGCTCGCAATTCGCGGTTATTTTATAGCTTTATGGAAAGCAACCATTAGTCAAAGAAACTGAGGGTTATTTTGCTTTTTTTTAGACAGGCATCGTTGACAAACACTAAATGTCGGCAACAGAATCACTGACGCTATAGCACCGAAAGTAAGTTGAGCTGATTAAGACCGGCAGTGCCGCTTGAATTTCACTCCCGAGGTAAGAATGTTTTACAGATCTTAATTAAAACCTGATTGTTGTCATGGAAAATAATTAGCTTGGCCAAAGTTCCTTGTATTTCAATTTGCCAGCTTCCATCTGCAACACTACCACTCACCGCTTAAAAAAGGCCAAAACTTTTACGGCCGAACAATAACAATAACAATAACAATAACAACAACAATAACAACAACAATAACAACAACAACAACAATAACAACAACAATAACAACAACAACAACAATAACAACAACAACAACAATAACAACAACAACAACAATAACAACAACAA
>JAOBYF010192546.1:0-10477 GCA_025403605.1 Parazoanthus darwini | reverse complement strand
CACTCTTTGGTCAAGTCAATAATAAATCCTCTTGCTGTGTATATACTGAAGTGGTGCATTGCTTTGAAAATAAATAATCAAAACATCAACCGTCTGACGATAGAACTTTGTTAAAAAGACGCTAACTAGAGTTTTTTCCTCTGCCGGCCTAAACTTGCTGTACAAGCTTTCAACAGACAATTCTTTTTGCGACATTTATTTTTTAAAAAAAATCAAAACAAACGTTTTAATCCGGCACTAAAACGTCCTTTTATCACGCAGTAACTTCCGCCAAGGGTCCATGCATTCTCACGAAAATAACTACTATTCTTTGTGTTCCATGGCCAGCCCGAAACATACACAACAGAACAGATACAGTAACTAAAATCAACTTAATCACCTCCTAAAACAGACCATCCATACCATTTGCTAATCAAAAAGCTTCGATCGCCATCTGATAATTTAGTTTATACTTAAATTTCTTGTCAATCAACCTCTGAGCATGCGCTGTGTGAGTCCTACCAATTGCTAACCAAAACAACATTAAACACTCGGAGAGCCAATGCGAGTCCATCATCTCCCGGCCTGTTGCACGGTACATTTTTTCCCGATGCTGTTGCCTTTGTCTTGTTGTGTTAGGAAGGGACCGGGTAATCCAATAGTCTTTGGTTCATCAATCCAACATAACAGATGTTACAAGTAGTTGTGAATATAAAACATTGTTTCTACAAACATTCTGTTAACGGTATTTACCTAACTAAGGAGGTGTTTAATGATAAAATGACAACTGCAAGTGCCTTTATAGGTCTGTTAATCAAATTTTTAATAAAGCAAAGTTTTTAAGCAAGTTCCCGTAACTTATTTACTGAAATATTCACTCTAAAGCAAAACAAACTGCAAGTGGAGGCCTGTTATTGACCCAATTGTCGCTTCATCTCGCTTCACATTTCCAGCCCTGCCATCTGGTCTAGTATTACTTGCAGTCTAATCTCGCGGCGAGAATAGACGATTGTTGGGTCAACACCACAACTTCTTTTGATTTGTTTGCAGGTTCTTTAACTTGGCCAACGCAGTTATTGGATTTTTTCGAATCTCTAAGAAGGATGTAAACTACTGCACCCTACCGCTGTATCACTCTGCTGGGGGCATTCTCGGTGTGGGTTCTTGTTTCCTGGCTGGCGCAACGCTTTCCATCAGACGAAAGTTCTCTGCCAGTCGTTTCTGGGATGAATGCGTTGAATGTAAAGCCACGGTAAGATATTCTCGTGTACAAGCACTCTAAATGCGCTCTTCTTACTATAAGCCTCTTGTATTGAGCTACTGACCAAGAAGTATTTTTGGTAATGGTAGTACAAAGAACAAGAAAATGAACAGAATTTTGACATTTGTCAAGCAGTCCCTATTAATTCGCGGGAATAATGCAAAACAGCAATTTTTTAACTGTCAAACTAAACTTTATCTTGTGGCTTACAACAAACCTTTTCATCGCTTTCTTAGGCTCGATTTAAGAGGATCCTCTGCAGTTTCGTTAAGCTGTGCCCAAAATGCTCTTTAGGTTTAGCTTTGGGTCATTCCTTAGACCTACTGTGTAGCAGGGAAACGCCGCGTTGGTCTAACCCGTTGGTCTAACGCATTGCTTCGTTTGCTCTGGCGAAGGGCTGCCTCCTCCCAAACCTGGCAGTGTAAAACCTAGCATATATTTATCAAGTGTCAGTTGAACTCAGTTTGTTGATCAAAAACACACACATAACAGGCGTTGAAGTCTAACTGTTTATTCGTCCAGACATTCTGTTGTGTTTTCGAATAGGGCAAGACTGAGTCTAATTTCATCACCAGATGATCCAGTACATTGGCGAGTTGTGTCGTTACCTCCTCGCTCAACCCGTGCGGCCTGCGGAAACTCAGCACCCAATACGTCTCGCCTTTGGCAATGGCCTGAAACCTCAGATATGGAAAGCATTCCAGTCAAGGTTCAATATCGGACAGATTGGAGAGTTCTACGGAGCAACTGAGGGCAACGCTAGTTTGATCAACTCAGACAACACAGTGGGGGCCTGTGGTTTCCTGTCAGTAATCTTTCCAAAGGCTTACCCTGTTGCCCTGGTCAGGGTGAACCCCGAGACCGGAGACATGCTGCGAGGATCTGACGGACTCGCCATCAGGTGTAACCCAGGAGAGCCGGGTCTTATCGTGGCTAAGATAAGAAGTAAGTTGGTTTGGAATACTACATCATGAGTATAGGGACAGAGAAAGGAGATCGAAGCATTTTAGTTATAAAAAGGGGAGAGGGCCTTTCGCAGTCTTGTCATAAGTTATATTTATATTGCAAAGATTTGGGTTTAAATGTATACACGTGCTCTTCGAGGGGGGTTTTCAGCTACCTGTTTCTCGTGCACGAGCTCGATCCGAAAGCATGTTTTACAATGCGCCTGTAGCTGCCGCTCTACGGCCCATGTGTGATCTGAGAATATTACAGGCCAAAACTCTGGCATTAGCCTACTCTTGTCGACTTGTTAAGTTCCCCGATAGAACGTTGAGAGACTTGACCAACGGCTTAACCCCCCCAGGCCGGGAATTGAACCAGACCTGTATTATTTCCTCAAATCAGTGACAGTAATGAGCAAACAAGCAAAAAAAAAACTTCAAAACCCTTTTTAGAAGAACCATATATTATTAATTGGATACAAGTTTTTGCCATAAAAGTATCCCAGCTCACTTTTCCAAAAATTATTTGTATAAAAAAGAAACCAATAGAAGTATAACTAAACAAATATTTAAAAGTTAGACATTTAGAGGTTCTTAATGAATTTTGTGTGAGAAGTTTCCATATTTTCAACTCTGAGTACAAATGATAGCTTGAGAGAATTGTAGGAGACTGGTAACTACATCTCTTAATTTAAGTATCCTGACTCACTTTTCCAAAATTAAATTGTACAGATTAAGAAAATATTAAAAGTGTATTCAAACATAAAACATGTTTGAAAGTTAGACACTCAAGACATTCTCATTGATTTTTGTGTGAGAAGATGTCATATTTCCAACTCTGAGTAGGAATGATAGCTTGGGAGATCTGGAGGAGACTGCATGGTAACTAAATTCCTTAATTTAGTTATACATTCAGAGGTTCTAGAAGAAATTTGTGTTAAAAGTAGCCAAGTTTGCAACTCTGAGTACGGTCATTGATCTAATGCAGCAAAAATAATTATCAGTTCTTAGTACTAGCGAGAAAAAAACACAGATACGGCAGTAAAACAGAAGAAGAAGAAAAATGTTGGTCTTTGGAAATTGCTATTGGCTGGTTTAGACAAAATCAGTGCAAAATTAATTAAAAGATGAAAAAATTGCAGCAGCAACCAAGGTTTGTCGGTAAAAAACGATGAAACTGATTCTCACGTCTCACTGCATTCATGAAAAGGGACATCAGCAGGATATTTCACGGAAGAAAAGTGCTATACCTGATGTGTTAGTTGTAAACTTCCAATGTGGTGCATAATTTCAAAATAACTGCAATTTGTTCCTGGATACGATCGTTGCCGAAAAGGATCAGTGACTATACAATAGTTTGCCTGGGAGATCTGTGGGAGACTGTCTGGTAACTGTATTATGCCATCATAATTTTGTAGACTTTTTATGATTATATTAGGAAATTAACAGAAGTATAAAACACGTTTGAATTACACACACCTCAGATTTCACATGAAAACTTAAATACCGATACTGTTGAAATATACAGTACACAAATGACAAATGACCTGTAAAATATTCAACCAGACGTCAGCTAACGTCGTTGGAAATTTGATATTTGTACATTCTTTAACAATAGTTAAGAATAAGATAAAAACTACAAATGCGGAATTACAACAAAATATGATCCATAAATAACCACTCCTGTGAATTCTCGAAGATACAGTGCTACATGCTCGAGAACAAAAAAAAGTTCGGCGTTGCGCCATGATAATGAACAAAGCATTTATCCGACGGCAAAGTCCAAACAAATAAATGAAAATTCCGTGGCGATAGTTCTTGCTTTGTTGCAGGAAACATGCATTTGAGGTGGTTACTGTTATCATTAAAGTTCTTCGCAAATTAACAAAAGCTCTTACCTCGCTATAGGTAGCAGTTTGTTATCTGAGATGGAAAAAAAGGTGCATTCGTAACTCAAAGCCGCCATTTTGTCATGCTTTGCTTGCTTAAAATCGAAATGAACATTTAAAGAATGAAATAAGATTGTCTTTTGTGAAACATTGAGCCAATAGCTTTGACAGAGTCTTTCAAAGCACTATAAGTCTATAAAACATCTATTTATCAAGCAAAATCTGACTTTACCTAGTAACTCAAGCCTGGAGAAAGCACATGGCAAAAAATCGGCGTGCAAAGCATTGTGGTTGAGTAGAAACTCGGCGTACAAAGCACTGTGGTTGAACTTACCGGGTACAGCGCAAGGCATTATGGTAAAAGAGTTTGAGGCTTGATTCGCTTGCCAAATAGAATCTGCTGACTTCGCTCAGTTGCTTCAGGCTCCTTCGCTGCGTCAGCAATAATGCTGGTTTACACGAGACGGAGGCCCGCAAGAGGGTGGTAGTGCTGGTGTTGGTGAATGTGTAGGTGCAAGGGCTGGTATTGATGCTGTTACAACTGATGTTGTTGCTGGTTGGTGCTGGCGCTAGCTCCATTTTAATTTTGCTTTGTTTTTCCAATAGGTTGCTCATATTATTGAACAAGCAGACATTGCGGTTGGCAACTTTGAATCTCCACTGGTACCTGTCGAGATGCGATTAAAAGACAAGTTTCCCGGCGCCAAGCTTATATTTGTATCTGCAGAACCAAGCAGTGCCAAAGCTTTGAGGTGTGTATATTGAACACAAACGTACGACAAGATAAGCTCAGCTAGAATGACATGTGATACCTGCATGTATCGATGTACAGAATTGAATGTAAACATAAGATTCGGTACTGAAAATAGTGTTTGATCTCTCTCCACGACTGGTTCGTGAGGATTGGCTGCAGAATGCTTTATGTGGTAAGACGGAATTTGTTGACTTGTCAAAATAAAAATTACTGAACTAGGTTACACCAGCTTAGGCGAGATGTTTTAAAAGTTACTTAATCAGGACGCAAAATGTGCAAAAGTATACACGAATCTGCTACGGACGTTCACAGTTAAACTTAAACATTAAAAGATAAATTATAGATATATTTTATTTATTAAATCTGACACATGACAGTTAAAATTGATACAATTTTACGGGCATTTTTAAGAAATCGCTCCAAAACCTTTCACTTGTCTCCTGTCCCAGGTTTGCTGGGTTTGACGTTATGTTGCTTGCTAACAACCACATGAACGACTACGGGGAAAAACCTGTCAACTTGACTGTGAACACCTTAAAGAAACTCGGAATTCAAAGTTTTGGGGTCAACTATGGTCCTTATGACGCACCACAGGTCAGTGACGTCATCACACATATACCAATCTGCGTCGACAGTTAAAACGAGAAGTGTTTATTTGCTTTGAATACCGTGTACCTCTAAGACGTGTCCGCTTATTTTTCATTTCCCAGGAACCTTTGATTTTAGAGAAAAAAGGAATAAAGCTGGGATTCCTGGGCTACTGTGATGTGTCTTTCCCGAATAGAACACATCCGTATGTGGTGGGTTGTTCAGTTCAGAGACAGTTTTACGGTTCGGGTGCAGTCCCGTATTCAAAGAAGAGTGCGACGAGGGACATCAACTTGCTAAAGGTTTACCTCACGAGTCCATGACTCTATGGAGCTCATGATAAGTTCTCTCTACTGATATTGAAATTTCGCACGTCAAATTCGCTTACTTAATTTATGATACTATTTAAGCATAACTTTTTGCATTGATAGATTTAATCCATATTTATCACTAACAATTGTAACACATTCATCTTAATTCTAGACACAAACTTTGCCGACCTAAGACTTTAAGACACAGTTCTCTAGCTTACAAGATGACAACTATAACTTAGTGGCAGATATTCACACATAATTGGCAACCTTGTCTGAAACAGACAGTATAGCCAAATCAGATATCTCTAATTTCTTTCGACTACTGCATTTTACTTGTCAAATACTAGCTACATCTCCGGCAAAACTATAAAGGAGAAAAGCACCGTAAAACTCTCGATCTAAGACCCCCGAATACGAGCCTATCAAATTTGAGACGCAAAGTTACTTTGAAATAAAATTAGAAGCCTTTTCCCAAATATAACCCTGTGTACCTCGAAATAAGGTCTTGGGCTTATATTCTTTATGGGCCTAGGATTAGTTTCATATGGGCGTAAACCAAAATTTTTTAAAACGATTCAGCTTTGCAGTTGTTATACTTTACGCGGTAAATAAAGGAATGGCTAGTAATTCAATTATCGCTAATTTCAAGTACTGTTAACAAGGTTGTTGTTATCATTTCGAAGTCTTTGAAAGTATTTTTTTTAAAAAAGTAACCATTAAACGTGTTACTAAGCGTATTTCTACTTTCATATTAAGGCTGAACGAATTTTTCATCGTAAAAGTCTATCCGGTTTAAAAACAACCAATTTTGAAAACAAAAGTCTCTTCGAGTATAGACCGCCACTCCCAGAACTTACGTCTACTCCGATAGTTCGGTTGGAAAGCTACAAGTCCATGGGCTTGCATTAATGTTGCGTTGCTCTATGAACGCCTTTATACAGCATCTTAAGTAAAATATAACAATGGAGAATGTCCACCTGTCTTAAACTGGTAATAACTCAAAGCTCAAAGCTGAAATCAGCTTTGATGCAAGTAAGCCCCCTTTCTGACTTACACCTTTTCATTTTTCGCTTTTCTTTGTTCCGTTCCGTCTTTGCACCAAAGTGTCAAGATATACTGTTTCCTGGTAGCATCTCTTCAACTTCAGCTGACTACGAAAATTTTTAAAGTGTAGCATCTGTATTATCATCTTTACCGTGACATCTATCAAATGCTCATTCATCCATATCATAGTATTTATATCTCTGTGACGTCTATATATATTGTAACATCAATACTACGTCATTATCACATCAATATTATGACATCTTTGTCATGGAACATCTATATCACAACATCTACGTTGCAACATCTTACAGTTTACGTTTCGATAAGTCGTAACATCCATATTGCAGCATTTATGGTATATTATATATACAGTATAATTTCTCCATTGTAATATCTAGATTTTAATAGAAAAATCCTCAGTAACTCTTAACTTCAGCTTAAACGTCTTCAAAAATAGCCATCTGCTTATTCGGAAAAAGGTCTACTTAAACTTTCTCATTTACGGCGTTTCTACTTGTTTTTTTCATGTAAGTTACCTAAGGACCTCTCTGAGAATCATCGATAGTGAGAAGGCCAACTATATAATGTATTAAATTTTGCTTATTATTTTGATAATTATCATTATTAATACTAGTAGTAGTAGTAGTCATTCTCAAAATAAGCTGATTCTGTGTTACATGTATTTTATAGCAGAAGAATGTGGATGTTATTATTGTGTACATTCACTGGGGAAAAGAATATCGCGGGGTACCCGATCAGCGTCAAGTACGAATAGCCAATCACCTTCACTCTTTAGGAGTCCACGTCGTTATAGGATCGCATCAGCACGTATTAGAGGGCCATATCTACAACAAGAAGGGCAATATCACAATTAAACAAGGTGTCAAAAAGCCAAAACCTACTACCATTATACGTAAAAGAAAGACGGATTTGACAGCATTCGGTTTGGGAAATTTCTTGTTTGCTCAGCATGGAACTGTCTTTAAGGTAAGTAATCAAATATACTGCCTTGTCTCGTTTGAATAAGTGTAAAAGAAGCGAAGTGGTCGAAGCAACTTAAGTTATATCTGAATACGTACCCTATTAGGTCTTGGCAAGACTTTCCCCAGTCTGTGAAAAGGCAAAAAAAACCAGTCCTAAAAGCAATAACGAAGCGTACTTGTTTTCACAAAAAGCGACTTGTCAGATGATTTAGTTTAACAGAGCCAGAGACTTGAACAGAACGTTTTAACTCGGGATAATATTCACGAAACATTTTTGAAATATCTCATTATATGACAAAATGAGTGACTAGTGTCTATATGCAAAGGTTTTTTCTAAAACATGCACAATGGCTATATTTCTTTTTGCCCCTTCAGGAGTTAAGTGCAGACTTCCCTGATCCGCCTTCATCCGTTGTAGCTTTATATAAGAAACAAGCAACAACAAAAAGAACCCCGTCGATGTTTGGTAGAATTTACCAGCTACAGATTTCCAAGTGAGTCTCACACATACAGAAGCTGTTAAATAAGGAAAAGGAGAAGTATCGATTTTTCATGTTACAGTTATAAAATTAAATGTGATAAAAATGTAAAGTATTTTACATTTTAATGCTGCATTAAGTTCTAGCTCTGTTTCTATACTTACAAACATAACTTCGTGAGCATGTTGTTGTAAAATGAGAGTGTTTCATATTTCATTGTGGCATAATTTAAGCACAACTTCACAAGTATCTTGTGAAGCTTACAAGCGGCTATGGCTGACAGAGAGAGGTGTGGCGGGATGTTGTGCGAGGAGTCTCGGCCGAGGTCGAAAGATGATGATGATGATGATGATGATGTCTACGATTGCTGTTTTGTCAAATTCTAGGGTCATTGTGGCAAAACTAAAGATATTCAAATTCTTAAATGCGCAAGTTAGTCTCTCGCGAGATTGACATGGGCATGTACACAAGAGATAAAAAAGCAGATGGACAGAGAGACAGATAGATATAATGATATCAATGTCACAAGATAAAGTGTTCTAGAAATATCCCAAGTAATACCTTCTGAGCGAAAGCCTTAGAAAGGAAATGGGTCCACGCGGAGAAAAGGAAAAAAGATCTTTGACCCCCACGGGATTTGAACCCACGGCCTCCGGAACAGATCACCGTTAACAGTCAGACAAACAGACAAATAAACAAACAAACACTTATCTTCTTTGATTGACAGATTTATTGATCAAAGGACGGTTAGTTTATCAGTAACAATAAGGTTCCCTTTTCTCCTGCAGGGTTGGAGTGGTCAAGGCACAGTACCTTCCTATAGAAATCCTATTCAATACAACTAACAATTGCTTATATCCCACGCCGGAGAAAAATGCACATTGGATAGAAGTGTGTTCACCTAATGACAAGGCTTGTTTGCCGTGAAATAGAGACGTTATCCCGAGATTATTCGTCCTTTAACACCACTGTGAGTGTTCCACGATATATTCCACCATGTCCTTTAACACGACTCTGAGTGTTCCACGATAAATTTCTCATGTTATTTAACATCACTGTGAGTGTTCCCCGATATATTTCCCCATGTCCTTTAACACCACCCCGAGTCTTCCACGATAAATTTCCCCATGTCATTTAACATCACTGTGAGTGTTCCACGATATATTTCACCATGTCCTTTAACACCACTGTGAGTGTTCCACGACATATTTCACCATGTTCTTTAACACCATGCACTGTGAGTGTTCCACGATATATGTCACCATGTCCTTCAACACCATTGCGAGTATTCCACGATATATTTCGCCATGTCCTTTATTACCACCCTAAGTATTCCACGATATATTTCACCATGTCCTTTAACACCACTGTGAGTGTTCCACGATATAAGTCACCATGTCTTTTAACACTACTGTGAGTGTTCCACGATATATTTCACCATGTCCTTTAACACTACTGTGAGTGTTCAAAGATATATTTCACCATGTCCTTTAACACCACTCTGAGTGTTCAACGATATATGTCACCATGTTCTTTAACACCACATAGAAAATTAAGAATAAAAGTCAAGATCATCAAGAAATAGCATAACTGAATGATAAAAAATATAAACTTGACATTTTCCAGTCTTGTTGTTGGTACTGAAAATTTCTGTTTTGGCGCCAAAACTCTCTACCGCTAACGGTTTTCGGTCACGTGACGTAACATGCGATCAGGCGTTCGTGGAGACGCAAAGAAAAATAGTAGGATAGAGAGAGAGAAATAAACAAGATTATGCCACCTATTATACACCTCTCAATATCCCACTCATGTCCAGCCCTGGCCTTGACATCCGGACCTTTTCAGAGTTGTACTTTCTTCTGCACATTCTGGCTTGTGCCACAGGCCCGACTGTATAAAATCCCCTGAAATCCTCACTTCAATGCTGACCCATAGCCAAAACAAACGCTGACACTCCCTACTTAGTCGGTCCTTACTTAGTTCTACACTTCTGGATGTCTGACAGTATGAAAATCCCAAGAAATCTCAAGTACCATACCTCTCCCACAGCCCAAAAGTGCTGTCGGTCCTTACTTAGTTCTACACTTCTGCATGTCTGACAGTATGAAAATCCCCTGAAATCCTAAATGCCAAACCTCTCCCACAGCCCAAAAGTGCTGTCGGTCCTTACTTAGTTCTACACTTCTGGATGTCTGACAGTATGAAAATCCCCAGAAATCCCAAGTACCATACCTCTCCC
>JAOBYF010192435.1:0-10478 GCA_025403605.1 Parazoanthus darwini | reverse complement strand
AAACTGGACATGAACAAACCTCAATACACAACCATACTGGTACATGAAGTTTTCACAGTAAAAGTTCAATACAAGAGTGAACTTACGGCATCCAGCCTCATCTGATAAATCACCACAGTCATCATCTTCATCGCATCTAAAGCGACTAGCGATACACTTGGAGTTATTACAAGTAAATGAACCATAGGGACAACCAACTGAAGATGTTGCACCTGTGTATCAGATGTATCAGGTTAATAATAACAACTACATTCACTAGTTAATTCACTAGTTAATGTTCTACAATATACTGCAGCAAGACCACAAACACTTTTAAAAGTCCAATGAAAATATTTCTAACATTTGAACATCAAGTTTTCATGGTTCACCACAGCGTTAAAAAGCAGATTAAAATTCAGTGGCAGATTGTGACCAGTTACAGAGCCAGGATTCTCTTAGCTCCTCCCTGGGTAAGGTAAACTAGATTCCAAGACTTTTCAGGGCATTTCAACTGTTTACCGCAAGAAAATTTTATATTCACTCTACTTCTGGACACTACTAACTCCACTCTGGTCCACAGCCTTGTTAAAATTATGATCTTGAAAGATAGTAGCAGAGGATAAAGACCAATTAAACAGCGAAGGCAGCATGGGATATGCAGTATCATTGATCACGCATACATCTCATCACACACCTGAAGAGCAAGAGACACGCGATTAATAGCATGCCTAAAATTGACTTTTGTTTCGTGTTTTTTTCGCTGTGAAAAATTCTTTTGTATAGCCGTTTTATGAGAGTAAATGTACAGATATATGCGCGTAAAGAATTTGACGTCCAACCTCTTCTTTTATTGGTGAGCTTTTTATTGCCATTTCAGGATTAAACCTCGGCAGCTGAATGATTGTTCAGTCTCTTTACCCATATCCTGTCCTAACAATGGCTGAGCACCAGTCATGGGCAGTGATGACACTGTGGCTGTTTTTTAATAAAGATCAACAACAACCTCTGGAGTGACGAGGAATGGGCCACACACATGTAGCGAGCACTCGATATTTATTTGAGCAAACAGCTCAGGAGCCACCAGCAAGATACAAAGAGAAAAGATTGATCTTCATGACATAGACAGTGCAGATGAGGCTTATTCAGATGAAGAAAAGCTAGACAAGGATCAAAAATGTATCTATTTTGTTTTCAAAAATGTCTGAACTAAATCAGTGAACATTTATGAAAAGTAAGTACTTGATTTATTCGAATTCTGTTGTGTTCAAATTAATATATTATTTTGCAAATACACATAGAGTGACGAGAGTATGTAAACTTTCACACATCCTTGGTTTGTGTTGGTTTTCAGACGGCATGGTAAGAGAATCACCCATGCTGATTGGCTGGTTGTTGTCTTACAGCCTTGTAACTGTTTTGTTGAATAAAATAAACATTTTTCTTCAAAGATCACAAAATTTTTACAAATTCCTCTTTATCTTTTAGTTTTGCTTTCCAAAGTTATGCTCTCTGAAAATTATTATACTACAGCCAAAATTGTCATGAAATTATCCAAAATGTTTTTGATTACGTATTTACAATAAGCCTATAATTTATGAACACAATAATTTCTACTACAAAACATGGGACTTTCATCATTGCAGGCCATCACATGCCTTGGAAAAATGACGCATGCGATGTACCACATGCCTGCAATTTTGCTCATTAATAGGCCTGCTGTATGGTATTTTTCCTAGACTGTGATCATCTTGTCTCGGGCAGCTTCTCACAACTAATGACAGCACTAACTGAAAAATCTGTTATAAGGGAGTCATTTGATCACCCATGTTTTTCGAGATGGTTAAAATGAAAGCTGGCCATTTGGTATAGCAGTAAAGCAGCTTTAACCTTACTAGTTATTTTCCATGACAAGAATCAAGTCTTTAATCAAGAACTGTTGCTATGGCAACAGCCATTGGGTAACATGCCCACCATCTTTGATTTTTTTTTTTAAAAAAAATTTTTTAGCAAACTTCCAGCAAATTTTCTTGAAATGGCTAGAAAATGTGTATTTAGAGGCTTAAATAGGAAAATATTCAAACTACAAAAAAATTGAAAATGGAACAAACTTTCAGAAAAAAAAACTATGAGGGAGTTTAGTATACTTCTACTACTACTATAATATAGCCTGATAAATTAACCATCAAACCACTTCTAGAAGTAAGGATATAGAGACAAAAATTGCTAAGCTTATTAAAGAACTCTTGACTGAGCCTAATCGCCCAACTATTACTAATGGAAGGGTCTGCAAAAATATAAAAATAGTATTGATTGTATCCTTGGAAACACAGAACTCATAAAAAAAACTATAGCCATGTAAGACAGGTTCCTCCATATCAAGTCTAAATTATTTTTATTCTTATGTTCATAAGTTCCATTGCAGTATCAAACTGTATCATGTGCAATTTCAATCTGTAGTGTAGGTATAAACAAAGCCATTTTAGTTGCTTTGAATCTTATGTATTTCCATGCTGAATGCAAATTAAAGTTTATCACCACATCACGTGTGGAAATTGAACGTAACAACAGTTCCAATCTAAAAATATCTCACACTGCCAAGGAAGACAGTTTCTAGCACTGGCACGGGTGGAACATCTGCGCTAGGTCTATGGTTTTAGTGCATTTCTAGCGATTTCAGAAACGCAATTTTCAAAAAACGCTCGCGCCTACGCCGCTCATGGGCCTACAAAATTTTCAGATCCTGGCTACGCCACTGGCACAAGACTGATCCTGAAAGCTGAGAAACCACCGATGACTTTGTCTATAATGCTTTGCTTTTACGTCGTCCAATAGATCAGGCTTCCATGATTTTTCCATTTCTTTTTACAAGTTGCTCGTTTATTTACAAATTAAAGCTTTGATCATGAACAACTTTCACTGCTCAATTAAAATTTCCGCTCCCATATTTACTTGCAACTCTTCGGAAGAAAGGCCACCCGGTAACACGAAGGCGCTAAATTCGACAACTTTTACTACAATCTTAGTTGTGGGTGACTACCTGCATCTTTGCACCGTTATATGAACTGGTTTGTTCCATTCGGGTACATCTGATTGGCTAACGTCGTTACCTACATTTTTTCCTTTGGAATTAACGTTTTGTAGACTTATATTGTAGCTCATCTTCTGCTTATGAACGAACTCTACATAAAAAAATATCACACAAATTTATGATAACAGGAATTCAAATCCAGCAATTTGTCCACCTCCGAGAGAGCGTCGCACGAACTATTGGCAGCACCTCACACTACCCACACAATCACACCACGAGTATCATCACAACACCACCACCACCACCACATTCAGAGCAGCACATCATGTCTACACCACCACATCCAGAGCAGCACGTCACACGCCCTCGTCCAGGGCAGCACGTCACACCGTCACATTCAGGGCAGCACGTCACACCATCACGTCAAGGGCAGCACCTCACACCACCACATCCAGAGCGGCACGTCACACCATCTACACCAGCACAAACAGGGCACCACCTCACATCACCCATATCCAGAGCAGCACCTCACACCACCACACCCAGGGCAGCACCTCATATCATCACATCCAGAGCAGCATCGCATAGCACAAAACACCACTATCACCACCACACCCAGAGCCGCACTTCAATACCACATCTACCACCACATCCAGGACAGCACATTACACCAGCAAAACCGCCATCACCACCACATCCAGAGCAGCACTACAACACCACATCCACCACCTAGTGTATCTCAACATCCACAGCACTATATTCACTTCATCTACCACCTCACACGCATACTTGATAGCTTTGAAGAAAGATAATATGTCGGAAGGAAATTATAGGTTACTTCAGGTTTACGCTGAGTGCCAGGGGAAAACGTCTTTCGTCTGACACTCGAATACTTCAAATTCAATTCGGGGTACTTCAAACTTTGCAACGAAATGCGGGGAAGTGATTTGTGTAATTGAAACAATTTTTAGGAAACAAAATTCAGCCGGAAACAAAAACGCATGTCAGTAATATGACATCGATTGTTTGATAAAAAAGTAAGAGTCATTTTTCTGTTTTTCCGATCCAAGTCTTGAATCTCGATCATACTTGATATTCAAGGATAACCCTCTCTCTCAGGTGGCATTTTTCTGCCGGAATAGCGTTCCACAGTTTCAAATTTCGCTGGAATTGGTTTTTGTGCGGAATCAAATACAGATAATGGCGCATCGGGTGCTGCCTGAGCAAAAGACTACGTAGTTCTCAAGGTCAATGCACTTTGCGTTGGATTTGCACTCGTAGGAAAAAACAAGGTACAGTATTCAAGCCAGTAGTCAAGTTGTCCGGCGAGGTTTTGCAAATAAACTTTGTTGCCCTTCGTTGTACTGCTTCAATGTTTCACGTTTCTTATAACGGATTTGGGTACCAAGACTTGACTGCAGTGGCCAAGACGAGACCTAACCTACGAACAAGGCATTAACAGCTCTGAGCGCGAGAGAATTCTGTCTAAGGAATACATGCATGCGATTAGCCCTTGCAGTTGCGTGCTCCCCCCCCCTGCCCCAAGCAAAATGGTTTTGTTTTGTCACCTAGACGTAAAAACGACGTACGTTTCGATCTTTCGCAAAAGCATTAGTAATAGCTGACACGCTCTCACAATAAGTCACTGTATGTTTGTCTACGGATGGTGGTTAGGAGTATATATCCTAAAAGGTTAGGGTTATTTATATTGTATTTTTATCCAATGGCATCTCACGTTGTCAGAAGAGAGGGCAACCCCTGCTTCGCTAATATCAATGTTTGCTACGACAGGTCCGATGAAATACATTTCAGTTCAATATTGCATATGGAGCGTTCCAATCCGTTTTGTGCTCAAACTAAGGATTTTACACTTACGTAGTTGGAAATCAAGCTCATTTGTAGTGGATCATTCGCTTTAACTGTCCGAACCTGACTAGAGTTAAGTGCCTCTCTCAAACATGATGGTTTGAATTTTTCCTATAGTTTTCGCTTGCAGATTTACAAAGGTATGCAACTGAAATCGCAAACGCCAAAAACATCACTACACGGCGTAAAACGTTTACAGGTTTGTTCGTCTCACAGTACAATCCTGAATGTCCAACAATACATTATCTCAAAGAACCCACTCCACCATGAAATGTTTACAATCCCGATTGTCAAACAGTACATTTATCTCAGAAACCACTCTGCCTTGAAACGTTTACACTTCTAGTTGTCCAACAATACATTATCTTAAAGAACCCACTCCATCATGAAATGTTTACAATCCCGATTGTCAAACAGTACATTTATCCCAGAAACCACTCTGACTTGAAACGTTTACAATCCTGGTTGTCCAACAATACATTATCTCAAAGAACCCACTCCACCATAAAATGTTTACAATCCTGATTGTCAAACAGTACATTTATCCCAGAAACCACTCTGCCTTGAAACGTTGACACTCCTAGTTGTCCAACAATACATTATCTCAAAGAACCCACTCCACCATGAAATGTTTACAATCCCGATTGTCAAACAGTACATTCATCCCAGAAACCACTCTGCCTTGAAACGTTTACACTTCTAGTTGTCCAACAATACATTATCTCAAAGAACCCACTCCATCATGAAATGTTTACAATCCTGATTGTCAAACAGTACATTTATCCCATGCAGAAACCACTGTCTTGAAACGCTTACACTCCTAGTTGTCTAACAATACATTTATGATGATCTCCAAGAACCCATTCTGCCTTGAAACGTTTACACTTCCAGTTGTCCAATACATTATCTCAAAGAACCCACTCCACCATGAAATGTTTACAATCCCGATTGTCAAACAGTACATTTATCCCAGAAACCACTCTGCCTTGAAACGCTTACAATCCTAGTTGTCCAACAATACATTTCTGATTATCTCCAAGAACCCACTCTGCCTTGAAACGTTTACACTTCTAGTTGTCTAACAATACATTATCTCAAAGAACCCACTCCACCATGAAATGTTTACAATCCCGATTGCCAAACGGTACATATATCGCAGAAACCACTCTGCTTTGAAACGTTTACACTTCTAGTTGTCCAACAATACATTATCTCAAAGAACCCACTTCACCATGAAATGTTTACAATCCCGATTGTCAAACAGTACATTTATCCCAGAACCACTCTGCCTTAAAACGTTTACACTCCTAGTAGTCCAATACATTTCTGATTATCTCCAGGAACCCACTCTGCCTTGAAACGTTTACAATCCTAGTTGTCCAACAATACTTTATCTCAAAGAACCCACTCCACCATGAAATGTTTACATTCCGTATTGTCAAACGGTACATTTATCCCAGAACCCACTCTGCCTTGAAACGTTTACAATCCTAGTTGTGTCCAACAATACATTTATGATTATCTCCAAGAACCCACTCTGCCTTGAAACGTTTACAATCCTAGTTGTCCAGTGCATGCATCGATGCAATCAGTGAACACAGAAAACTTTTAGTAGTCATTTGGTATTTTTTATTTCCATTCAACTTGTGATAGCGATACTAAATTTGTAAAGTAAGCTTAACATCTGTAACTGGATGCTGTATCTGGTAAATGAACTTCAAAAATATTTTAATGTCTTTACTTGCACACAAAGTAAAACATTCAACTATTTGAAACTAGCAAAAACTAATGGCCAAGGATACAGACAAGGTATATCCTGAAAATAAGACTCGTTCTATGTACTGTTTAAATGAATTTAAAACTTAAAAACACTATCAGGCCGGTCACGATAAAGCTTCACTTGCTAAACAGTCTCACAACGCTGTGCGAGAGACGAGCTGCTGTAAAAACTGTGAATAAGTTAAGTCTCCAGGAAATATACAGGAACTTGACACGGTCCACACAGAAAATGGAGAACGGAATTCCACGAATTCTTCACGACCTTGCGTCGCTATCTGTGATCCAACTCCCCACTGTCTTCGGCCAGATTTTCTTTCTCTGGCAACTGTTTTACTGTATTATTTACTTTAATTTGAAACAAGAAAGAATCAGATTGCGCAAAAAAAGGTAAAAAGGAAACTTACGACTTTTCCACGGCAAAACATTACTTTTAAAACCTCCGCAACTTTTCGAGGCCTGGATAAGTATTTTCAATTCCACAACTTTCCATGACCGACCGTGTGAACCCTGCTTTAACTGTAATATAGGGCATTTTAGGAGCTCAAAATACATACGCTGTGTGGACAGCCAAATCTTGCCAGGCATAGCTGTTAAACACATCTTTCCAACCTTACCCCCCCCCCTGCATCCTTCGCCCTTCGCTTTTTCTGGACTGAAAACGGTAGTGCCGAGCATGGATTATAACCGCTCGTTTGGTGAAAAATATATGAAAAGAAACAGTTTCGCAAACTTCTAATACAGTGTTATCTGTAAGTTGTTGTCGAGATTTAGCACTGATTTGTATCAACGTTAATTTTAAGTTAAGCCGAGGGAAAATCCATGAAGCATTTCCTCTCTCCTACAAGCCCGAGAGTCGAGTATTTGACCAGTTTTAACCAAATTCGCTTTGCCCAAGAGTAGGGACTTTGAATAAAGATTATTTTTTAAAAATGCAATGTTCGCACATCTCCCCGTCTTCTCCTCCAGTCCCTCTCCTTTCTTTGACTAAACATAAAATAATAAGCACATCAGTGTATCAACTAATTCTTAAACTTTTACTTCATAAGAATGCTTTTTTCCAAGTCTTTGTTCTAAATCGCCCTTGAGACATCCCGACCTAAAAAGCCACCCGGTTATAGGCCTATCTAATTATCAACAAAACAGTATTTCACTTATAAAGTAACTGCCCAATCGTTTTTTATAGTACCGTACTAGAAAATGTAAGCTAACGCTTGAAATGAGAGCTCGATTTACCAGAAAGTACAAAATGTATATTGATAAGGCTGTATGTTAAAGTCAAAGTATCTCTTCGCAGCTCACCCCCGTCTGCTGTTTATAAACCTACCTACTACCCCCTTAGATATAAAATTGTCTAATACTACAGATTATATAAATACTCCGCCGTTTACGGTCGTATAAAAACAAAGACTGACTTCGTCACTAACCATCGAAGGTCTCCATCCAGTTGTGTCTGCCAACAGCTCTCATGTTCTCAAGTCTTGAAACACAACTGACTCCTTCAAGTGGTGTAATACAAGCCAACAGAATGGCCATAGCAAAAAGCGCGGTTTGCATCTTTTGATTCCTTCCCATGGTTTCACAAAGGTCCTGTGGCAAAAAAATACACTGAAAAACGAGTATTCTTTAACTTGAGTATTAGTTAGTATAAATTGCAGGTCTTTTGAGAAGTTATATTTCAAGAAGATATGAATTATGTAACTGCCCGCTGAAGTACAACTGCGTTGTTGATACGGTGACGAAATGCACGAATAATGCCCTAATGAAGGTGACCATTATTTTTTCACGCAAGCTGTTGTGACATCTTTTGTCCAAGTATATCTTCTCAAATTTGCTTCGGTGTTTTTGCGTCCTAGACGTTTGAAACGTTTTTTGTGAAACGTTCACATTCTCCCTATCCGTTTCCAGGTTTATATAAATTTTTTAAAAATCAGTTGCGCCAAAGAGAAAATCAAGCACTTTAGTTTGCAAGAAGGCATTCCGGATCATTTTATCTCAGACAGTTGTATTTCACAAAGACTAAGTTTATAAGATAGTCAGTTTTTTTTATAAACTGCGATCAGTTGTCTGGCTCCTGTGCGATTTTGTGACTGCCCCTTCCTTCATGGCTAATTTTGTAGTTCTCAAATTTTTGCACTGATTACGTATATGATTTGTAATTAAATGGCTCAGGCTGAGAACAAGAAAGGAATGTTCATATATTTCTAAAATTTTGAAGATGGAAGAGAAATAAAGTCTGTAAGCAACTGTTAATTTTTTCATGTTTTCTAAAAATCTTGTTTACATTCTTTTTTTTAATTGAGAACCAGTAAAATTTTGTTCAGGCTCAATGCCCTTACTTTTCCTGCAATTTCAGCCTCAAAATGTTCTTATTTTGTTTTTAACGGCTGTGTTTTCCGTAGCGGGTTAAACTCGCCAAAACTTCGTTAAGATGCTTCGGTGCACTGCTTCATAAGAATGTAAAGTGCCTTTGCAAGACAAACTCTTTTTAAATGCCATAAGTGCATCGGAGAGCTGAGTACCCTAGGACTACTGCAGCTCAACATTATAATAAACACTTCCATAGTTTTTGATTCAGCTTCAGTTAGCTTTTATTATGTTCTTAATTTTCGGGAAAACTCAGCCTTAATGTTCTTATTTATAAGTTTCTTCTTGACTGATAAAAAAGAGTGTATGAGATTTGAAACTGAAAACGTTTAAAGATTACTGTGTATGAGTAGAATCAAGAACTTCCACAGGCACAGGCAAGTTTTACATGTTCTTACTAAAAGAGGAGTGTGATTATGTAACAAATACATTTGACATGCAACCAGCTTACATTATGGTATCAAAGAAAAATGAATTAAGAGTAAAACAAACCTTTGAGGCTGATCAGGGGTGATTACAACCAATATATCTCCTCCTCCAGTTGTCAAAGTTGCATCGAGAAATGACATAAGTTTAGTTTTGATAGCACAGTTATATATACAAACCCGCGCTATACAAGTTAAAGGTCATTTTAATTTAAAACACCACTCACCAGTTTGTGCCGTCAGCTGTATGACCGCCCTCTTAAAAATTGCACAGGTTACCAGCTGCAAAAGGATTTCGCCCGCCACGTGATGCCGTGTTACATTTTCAAATTTGCTTCAAAAAGCATTTTTTGTAGGTTTTTTATACAAATTAGCTTTGAGTATTGATGATAATACTAACAACATAACTTTCGTTGAACTGCAAAAAAAACTACGCGAGTCACATAAGCAAGAGACCTGTTATTGGCCTATTACATGGAGTGCCGCCTTCTATTAGCGGCGTTTCGTAGGTGTTGTAGCGGCAGCTCACAGAAACCGACAAAACGCTTCGACTGTTTTCTAATTATACGCTTTCATTTTTTAGAGAAACTTTACAAGAGCAATTAGGCTAAAATCATCAAAAATCAAAGACCCACTGAAAATCTGAAGTTGGGAGACTCGGAGCAAGCCATTTCAAAGCTATTTCAAAGCTATTAATTTCTCTGGCTTTGGCTTTACTTGTAAATTTGATTAGTTCTGTAGAGGTTAAAATAAAGTATTATTATTATTATTATGATTATCATATTGTTATTTATGCAATAGCAAGAGTCGGAGCCAGCACAGGACTTGGCGCCATATCTGTAAATGAAAACATAGTCGAGACAAATTGCTCAAAATACCCAATCATTCCTTCCACACAGTTTAAATCCCTACCCCCGGTGCCGTCAAAAAGAGTGACATTTCCTACTACCCAGGTAAGGGAAGTTAACAAGCGCTCAGGGTAAGCCCCAAGTATTCAGGCCCGTAGGCAGGGGGGGGTGCGCGGGGTGCGGACGCGG
>JAOBYF010192324.1:0-10479 GCA_025403605.1 Parazoanthus darwini | reverse complement strand
GCCTTTCGTTGTATAGTTTGTTCTCGTGTGACATGTGAGTCGACTTGTTGTAAGTGTAAAGAAAGTACCGCAAAGTTTAAACAGATTTCTTACCCGAATGTCTAGATTGTGTTAAATCAAGAACAAATCTAACCGAATATTATATTTCTATAAATCGGCTGTTAAACAAAAACGTGTAAAATGCAAATCACAGTGACTAAAACTGCCCTGATCCAAAAGTTTGAAAAATTGGGATAGTTTTTCGTTCAGAAAAGGATCTTTTAGTAGTAGCAGTTCTAACGTCAATGTTGGAGAGCGTACCTCCTGTGAGTGCATAGTCGATTCGCGACCTTTCCCTTCCGCTATTCAGTCTATCGTAAGAAGGGACAGAGAAGATGAAAAACTCATTCGCCGCTACATCGCCATACTGAGGATAGTACAGTGAGGAACCAATCCCAATGACGTAGGTATACACTCCTTTCTTTCTAAGTTCTTTTGCTGCTTCCAGCCATTGCGAGCGGTACTGTGCTGGCCATTCACCTGCTGTCAGAATCACTAGAGACTAGATAAAAAAGACAATTTTGAATAAGTCAGGCATTCTGCATCTGCTGGTCCAACTTCAAGTTTTCTTTTATTTTTTACTCGGATCTGCTTCTAATTGAATTTCGTTTTGTACGATAACTTTTGATTGATTTTATAAGAAACAATAACGTCCTACCATTTCTGTCGTCTGTCTCAGTTATTTAACAACGTGTTGGTTTGTCTACTTATAATTCCCCTATCTGCTAGCCTGACTGTATAATTTGTTGTACGCTTGCAGTTTGTCTATAACAGTAACTTCATACATTTGTCCCTCCGTCCATCATCTGTTTGTCATATTTCTTGTCTGTCCAAATTTTTGTCAGTCTAAGTATCGAATATATAAAATTCAAGATCAGTAAAAATTAACAGTTACAGTGCAGTAGATAACCCATATAATTCCTTTTGAGAGTTAGCTCCAGTAGCCTGTCAGTTAGTTGAACAATACATTTTACATTTACTTTTTTTATTGTTCGTTTTTGGTAGCATTTCCAACGTCTTGTAAATATATAATTTCAGTGCTTACTATGAAGCGTTGCGCAAAACGTTTTGCCAAAACCTTTAGCACGGAAAACCTTTTTCGCGTAAATGGGAAAAACTGTCTTTCTGTTTGTTCATCTGACATTTTCCGTTAGTGTCTTTCCACTTAACAAAAAAATATGATAATTTGTTGATTTTTATTAAGAATATTTTTTAATTGACCACATGCGCATCACAATTTCACAATTCTGTATAGTAAGGACTACAGATGATATTAAACTGTCGGTCTTATTTCTTCCCTTTCAGCCCATTTAGTACGTCATCAAATAACGTGTTCACCTTTCGAGTTCCACTCCTTTCACTAAAGAATTCCCTGTTTGCCATTTCAAGCGCAAGATCAACTCGTCTACCAGAGCCACGTCGATGCTGAATTGCTCGAATACGGCTATTCACTTCTCTGGCGCTAGCACTGTCAAAACCAAAGTCCAAGTACGCCTGGTCGCTGTAGGATATAAAGGCGAAGTCTGATCCTCTCCTGTAACTACTGATTGAGCTCACAACACTCTGTGTAAACTGTTGCATTTGTCTCCAGTTGACTTTAGAGGAGGAGTCAACTACAAATCCAATATCCAGGTAAGGGAAGCTTTGTCCTAAGATGATAGGAAACAAAAAAAGAGATATTTTAAACTTATAATTCATTTATGCACGTTATCAGTGAACAACGGAAAGGAGACAACGTACAAAATGCCAGTTTCTTCAATGAATTCTGAAAATTAAAGTATCTGTATTTGTTGGGGTTGGGGAGTTGATTACATAAATAGATAGATAGATAAATAGATATAGATATAGTCTGTGCTATTTAGTACATGGCAAAAGTCGAAGGCAGTTGCAGATGTCGAAATCCGTTTTAAGGATATTGAGCTACCACTCATGACGTCACGACTATGGCGGGAAGACATGTTTCTTTGAGCTCTGCAATACTAGCACTCATTTTAATATTCCATACTCTCTAGTTGAGGAGTAATAATGATTTGAACTCCCCACGAGATCAAGTTTACAAACTGCATGAATTTAAAGATGAAAGGGGTATCAAAGAAGCGTCGCGGCCTTTAACTTTTTGCAAGGCGGAGATCGCGCCCGCCATGTTGACCTTGCTCATGCACCTTCGTGGTAAAGCCTATTTTGCCTCCAAGATCAACCGATATACTAACTCCACTTCCTCTTTCCGATTAATGCGACTCATAAATTGTGGATCTATTTCCCCGAACCCAGGACTCAGTCAGTTCGACACCAGGCAGTGGGACACATCGAATTAAGATTGCTCATTTGAACTGAAACTTCAAAAACCCTAATCGATGTCCTGCTTGTTTCCAACAGAAATCTAGTGATAGAAACTAAAGTCACCCCTGTTTCCAAAAGCGATCACGATTTAACCTGTGCCACCCTAAAGCTGAAGAAGGAACGTCCAAAGCCAGTCTACGCGACCACAAGGAGCTTCAAACATTACGTCAAAGATCTGTCACAGGTTCCCTGGTCTGTCATTGCTTGCTTTGAAGACGTGGAGGACAAACTCAGTGAAATTCTAGATCACCACGCGCCCATAAGAAAGATTAAAGTTCTAAGCCATCCAAACGAGACCTTATAAAAAAAAGACCATTGACGCAAGCTAGCACGAAAAACCGGCCAATGATCCGCTCGCGGGAGGTGAGGAGATGGCCGGGACCGAGCATGAGAACAGCTTCAAGGGTGTTCTACAGAATCTCTCCGGTGCTTTGAACTTATATCAGTAGAACGAGAATTTGTAGCGGAACTGATTTTAAAATAGCAACCCGAGTAACACTCCTTGTATCTGGAAGGCAATACGATCGTGCATTCCCAAAAATCAACCAATAGCAGATCGTTTACTAAAGACGATAACACGGTTACAAATGAATTCAACCGCTTATTCTCCTATGTAGGCCAAACCACGGTCGAGAAGATCAAGTCGCTTGCAAATGATAGAAAAATATGACCTCACGACAACCATTTTCAAACCAAGAACACACGCCAAATCGGAATAATTCTCTTTTAAAGCGGTAGAATGTAAACAAATCGAAGATCTTGTTCACTCCATGCCCACTAACAAGACTCCTGGGATTGACAAAATTCCAGTGCGAGTCATTAAAGACAGTCTTTCTGTTATTTTACCTCGTTTGTTACCGGAACGTTCTCATAGATTTGGAAAATGGCCGAAATCACACTCCGGCATTTCAAAAGGTGGCGATCATGAACAACTAGACAACAATAGACCCATCTCACTTCTACCAATTCTTTCCAAAGTGTGTGAGAAATATTCCAGGATTTGCGTCGATGATAATAAACTCTACATAACTTTCCCAATTCAAGAAAGTGCCTCAGTTTTAACGAAAATCAACAACGATCCCACCGAGATTCGAAACTGGTGTTTTAATAACTACCTACACCTTCTCGCACCCAAGACAAAACTTATGCTTTTGTGGAAATCCCAGAATAACATCGAAAAACCCTAACTTCCGCTTGTCGTTGCTGGGCAAAGACCTTTTGCCAGTTGAATCAGCAAAAGATCTCGGCCAGATTAACCGGGTAAAGCACGCTTTGAACAGAGTCCTTCTTATTACAGTTATAAAAAGCTTAGCGTTCAGTAAACTCTATTTCTGCTCTTCTGTTTGGTCAAGTACCTCTGCAAAAAAAAACACCAAGAAACTACAATCCGTTCAAATTTTTGCTGCACGTATTATTTTTAAATCTAAGAAATTTGACCATATCACCAAGTTACTAAAAGAACTGCACCGGATTCCCGAGACGCTGTATTATTTTATAAATGTATTAGCAACCTTGCTTTTAAACTGCTTATCACAACAATTTGTTACGAGAGGTACAATAAGTGGGTGCTTGACCAGAAACTCGAACTCACTTATAACATCCGCTTCTATAGAAGTACCACCGGTCAAAGAACGTTTTATTACCGTCCTGTATCACTTTGGAACACTTTGCCAGAAAACATAAAACTGAGTGCTTCTACGAACACTTTTTAACGTAAACTTCAAAACTATCTTTTTGAAATAAGTTTTTAGTCTTTTATTTAGTATTTTATCCGCTTAACCTTCTAGCGTTTTCAACTATTTTATGAGTTTTAGCATGGCCATTGAATACATTTTTATTTAGAAAAAAAAATAAGGAGAAAAAACCATCGAAGTTCGCCAGTGCCTGTGTCAGCACAGGCTAAGCGAAGAAAACTGACAGTAAAAAAGACCAAATAGACAAGAAAACATCCGCATAGATCTTCATGGGCCAGTGACTTGGCGAGCTACTGCTTCAGTTGACCAAAAAACTTAAAACGAAATGCGACTTATGGTATAGACTTCGAGGGTGATTTACAAACAATGTACACAAAAATTCGGTGAAGCATGACGATTATGTAATGATTGCCCTGAATATTTACAATGAATATTGTAAATAGGCTTGGTTATAATTTTTATCAAACGATATACTGTAAGTTTGTAAATCTTGGTAACCCAGGGACCCTCGGGGTACCATCTTCGCAACTGATTGGGCTATCCGGATCCTGGTAAAATAAAGTTGACTTTCTTGATTTATTTTATTTGAGTGAAAAAACAGGATAAAGAAATAAAAAAAAAACTTTCATAAACAAGAATATCTGATAATGATAATGATAATGATAATAATATAATAGCAATATATTTTACAATACGTTTTATTTTCTGACGGTGATGTATAGCACTTTAGAACACCTAAACTACGAAAAACAGTTAAAACTACAGAAAGTTTGGGATAAAATAAAGCCTACTTGTATTGAACAGAAATAAAAGACCGCATAAACGCAGAATGAATGCGAAATCATCTTACCTCCAACCACCACCTCGCTCCAGTATAACCTATCCCCTTGTGTTATCTTGTCAACCTCAGATGGCAGAATATCCCTGCTTAAAGAATGGGTAATCACTTCCACCTCCATTTCTAGTAACGCAGACCTTTCAGCTGAATCTGAGTCGTTCTTCAGAGTGGACTTTTCATTGATCATATACACAACCTTTTGAAAAAGGAGAGAATTGTATTTGTTGAACAATCAGTGATTGAAAATAGAAAAGTTTGTTGGCCAGAGAGCAAAAAATAAAGCTGTCACTGTTCGAGTTTGAAATTGTCCTTTTTAACTTTAAACGTTAATTTTATTAGTTAAAAAGGAAAATAACAAGCTCAAACAGTGACACGTTCATACATGAAGATACAGTCTACCTTAGCATAAAAAGCTCAGTGTAGTAGCAGAACTAAGTATAAATAAGTTGGAAAATTAAAGATGGCGCATCTATTCTCTGTAACTCTGAATTTCGCGCCTAAGCGCTCGTCAGACAGATCTTTATTCAATAAAAACATACCTTCTTATATACAAATTAGATATATAGCTAATTTGGTAAAATTGCAATTTCAATATCTTCTATTATTGTGTTTTCATTAAGTTTGGCGATAAGTAACTTAACTCAATTTCCACGAACAATAAGTTTGAACCGAGGCTATTCAGTTTTGATCGGGAGCAATAACTTCCAAAACCGCATTACTTACACGCGCCTCCACCTATCCTCGGTAACCAGGGCGCCAAGGGAAGGGAAGAAGTGGGGACTGGGGAGAAAGGGAGGGGGAAAGAACGCATCCCCTTTTTCGCATTTCGGCTCCCTCTCCTTTTCATTCGCCTTCTCATTTTTCTCAATTTTCACCTCAGCTCGTCCCCTCTCTTAACGCCTTGGTTTACGAAGGACGGCTCCTACCACAACTGAAAACCTGAAAATGTTCTGTTTGGTTATAACTGAATGTTTCCAACCGACGTATATTTTGTTAGTATACCTAAATGAAATTGTTATGCGGTTATGTTTTTAATATCATTAGTAAGAAACACTTGCCGAAATTTCTTAATGAACAAACAAACGTTTATGGACATCTTACCCGTCGCGATCCGTCTCTAACTCCGCTTCCGGCAAGAAATAGTTGTGTGCGGGCAAGTCGAAAGGCATTATCAGGATTTGCGTAGACGTCTCGAAGAGATAGACGATCTATGTACTTTATTACTTCTGCTGCATTTATTTTATCTCCACGAAGGGAATTAAAATTCAAAATCACACTAGGAGAGGAACTGTAGCCTATCAGCGCCACGCGAGTTGCTCCTGCCGCGGAAGAAATGCCAAGACTGTTGACAAAGTTCCTGAGATAATATTTAATCCAGCGCCATCGAGCAGCATCCCAGCTGGAACGCGACCAGTCAACCAAAATTGCAAGATCCAAACCAATTCCAACTAAAGAGAGCAAAACAATAATAACACCTTCATCAAAACATGGTTGTGCCTCACTGCGTCTGTAAATGGAACAATTTCCTTAAAAATGTAAGATATCTGCACAATGCTGTTCAGTCTATATGTGCTGCATGTTTCCAACATCGAATGACTTTTTGAAAATCACAATTTAGATAGATCATCACCTAAAATCACTGCGGCAACTTGGAGGAATGCATTTTGTGACAGGCGTTTGAATGGTAAGTTCGATGTTCTCTGTACCGATTTCTGGCAAGATCATTGTGGGTAATCCAGTAGAAGGACACTTGAAATCACATATAAATCAAAAGATGAGGGAACTGAGCGAACTTCGGGTTTTTCATCACAACAATCAACAATTTGCCACAAAAAAATATATTTTCTCCTATTCAAAAGCATAACAACATTAAACTTGCTATTGCAAACACATTTATATTATTCATATTGCATTTTGTGAAATCCAAACACCACAACAATGCCCTTCGTATTACTCAGTTTCGACCATGCTTAATATTATGACTTACGTGGGGGTTGGCCACATAACGGGTCTCCGGCTGAGATACTAACACTTGTGAACGGCACTCTATTCCCCTTACTGTTCACGCAAAAGCAGTTGCTGCCGTGGCATTGAGTGCCGTCATAACCTCCATCAGCTCTGCACCACGGAGTGTAACGACCGGGTGACGGGTTCCTGTACGAGTTCTGATAATCTTGCTGGCACTGAGATAACTTTGAACCTGAGAATATAGCGGTCAAAACAATTGTTGTTACTGGTACAAGTGTTGTGATGTTTTAAAAGGGGTAAACAAGACCCGAGAATCCGAAGTCAAACTAAATTGAGCATATATGTTTAGAGGTGGGCGAAAGATTCCATCTTCTTTACTATCATAGAATCAAAAGATCAAGATTGAGAAAAATTAACAACAGCACAATCGTGCACAATGGGGAAAAGTAGATCACGCGAACAGTGGTGCAACAAATCGCAAAAACTCAAATGGTCTCTTTCCTGTGGTTTTCATATTGAGAAACATGTTGAGTTTCCCCCGATCTGTCCTTTCTGAACTCAAACGATGAAGCAAGTAAGGATTGCTATAACGGAATGCTCCTTATTTTCCACTTCGTTTCTCAATTCACAGCAAAAACGGAATGCACTGTAGTCCTTGTAATTAATTTATCTTCTCCTTACCTGCAGGTTGACATCTAATGGGTCCCCTGGTTCGAGTTCCAGCTCTCTCCCTCCCGTACACGTCAACACACCAGCAATACTCGTTAGTCGGGTTGCATTGTACATCTTCATAACTACCGTCGGGTCGACACATCTTCTGTTCCAAGGTGCCTCTCTGTCGCTCTCGTTGACAAGGGGAGAGGTCGACAGTGAGGACGGATGATGGAGGAGCTACAACGTAAAGATCACTGTTATTACCTAGATGACCTTTTAAATACCAAGGGATTTTTAAAAACAACAACAACATAATTTTCAATTTAAAAACAGAACTTCAGTCGCACTACTATCACATATGCGTTAATACTAAAAAAGAACGTTTCAATAACCACAAACTAACTGAAATGTTTCTAAAAAGCTCAACGCTTGGCGTTATCCAAAATCACGGTAGGGAAAAAAACGTGAACAAAAACTTACCCTTGCTTAAGTTACAAAACATGCCCTTTATACTTGAAAACCACAATTTTCTCGGTTTTTACCAAAAAACAACAGTTTAACTTTATTGCAAAAAACGTGAGGAAATTTTAGCGGCATGATTTTTCTTGCAATTGGCTGAAAAACGCGTTACGAATAACTCCAAAGCATTTACTCTAAATCGATTCTTCTGTTTCTAACTAAGATTATTTCTGAGCACTTGGTGAAGTATTTTTGAGGAAAACCTTCAAGTTAAACGTGATGACAAGTTCCAGGCTATTTTTTACGTTATGGCTAGGTTCATAAATTGTTTACTTACGTGCAGCAACGCATGTAGGTCTTCCGTATCGCACATGAATTCGTGATCGAGCAACTTCATACCCATTGGTGGTAACGCAGAAACAGTATGCATTGTGGCACTGGTACGGCTGATACCTGCCGTCGGGCTTACATTGGGGGATGAAGCTACCAGGGAAGTATCGGTAGATTGATCTCTGCGACTCTAGTTGGCAGGCTGACAGTTGCGGTGAACCTATGGAAAGGTAAAAAAGACGTTGGCCATTTACAGGCGATGAACACTGCTAATCCTTGTCTGCAATATTTCAATTCAAATTCTAAAACAAAAGGTTATCATTTGTTTTCCACAAAAAAACAAGTTAACCCTGACCAACACTAAAAATAGAGCAGAACGGGACTTGACTTACTATTTGTTTGATTTTCGTGTAGTTTCATAAAGAGTATAAATCTAGTATACATTTCAAAGCTTTGTAATGTCTGGAATCTAATACTGAGCACAAAATAATGCCTGGGTCATCATTGCATATCCTTGTTTAGCCTCCGACATGGTGTCTGTAATGGTTAGTATAGTGCTGATTATTTATACATGTACCTCAGGTCTCTCCCTTGGTGTTGGTTTGTGCCGTTGATAATAACTAGTATAAAGGTAAGTATGGTATTATAGGCTTCTTACCTTGAATTGCTGTCTAAGTGATGAGCTGTACAACTTTGCAGAAATAGTCTGCGCAACAGTTAGTATGGCGTGTTTCTTTTTAGGAAAAGCACCACGCAGCATATAGTTCGTTTAATTAGGAATAGAAGCACATGCTATACTCTTAGGGACACCAACATACTGTCATTATCAAAGGTTAATACTACAAGGCATGGCCTTACATTCTTTAAAAACTTTGTTGCAAAACAATGGAACATGTTGCCAGCAAATGTCCGTTTGAAGGCCGAGACAAATGAATTTTTAGAATGAGACCGGAAAATAAAGTTTTGAAATTTCTCTATATTTAGGTTTCATCGTGCCGAATTTTCATATATACTTGTTTTTCAATATGTATTTTATGTATTTTATATTTTTATATATTTGATAGTGTATTAGAGTATGTTTTATATGTGTGTGTTTTCGGTGGGATACCTGTAAACTAGCTTTTCAGCTGAGCGTATTTACTCACGTTAAATAGAGTGTTGTGTTATTTGTTATGTATGTTACGTTATGTTATATGCGATCAATTTCGTACGTCAGGTTTTTGCCAATTAAGGTGAAAGTATGAGCCGCCTTGTTTAACCACGATAATAGTTTGTGTAACAGTTTAAAGTGCTGCTGACTTCTCACCTCGGGTTATTGCCTGGGTGATGGGTCGAACCACGTTGTTTAGCCCCCGATAATAGCTAGTGTAACGATTGGTAACTTTGTTTGTGATCTCCTGGCCTTCCCGCTCATTTATTCTATACCCAGGGTTCAACACCTGGATTCTGTAGCCTTCACGTCTCATGTCTCTAGCAAACTGACTGGCGGTGGCACTGCTTCGCGATGGTTTGCCGTCTTCGGTGGGTCCAATAATCAGCATGATGTGCTGTTGATGTTTTCAAGTTATACTATTAGGTTGTGAACAGGCAATTTTACACTCAATATCAAAGGAAAGTTCCGGGTATATTAGAGCCATAAGGTGGTTGAGTTTGAACGGAATCAGAAATCCTATCACCTCCACCCCAATTATTGTATTTAATCTTCGTTTGGTAAATATAATACGGATTGTGTAAATTAGGTTTCTAAATAAATAATATTGCTCGGCTTTTAAGAAAAGCATTTTGTAAATCGATAAATCTCCAAGGGTAAACAAAGTTCTGTAAAGTTCAGTTAGCTAGTAATGAGTTTGGTGTTTTTGCACTAAAAAGATTCTAAGGTTGAGCGAGAAACAGATAAAAAAAATAATTACAATGGAAAGGAATACGAAATCTATTATTTACACATGCATATACCCGGATAAATAAAAAATGTCATGTGTTATAATTTATCTAAATTTTACATGAAACGTGTCGGATAGCGTCATAATCTAATACTGGGGTAAATATAATCTGTAGGACAAGATTACTTATGTTGTTTTTGCTCGTGGGGGGGGGGGGGGGGGGGGGGGGGGGGGGGGGGGGGGGGGGGGGGGGGGGGGGGGGGGGGGGGGGGGGGGG
>JAOBYF010192213.1:0-10480 GCA_025403605.1 Parazoanthus darwini | reverse complement strand
TAGTAGTAGTAGTAGTAGTAGTAGTAGTAGTAGTAGTAGTAGTAGTAGTAGTAGTAGTAGTAGTAGTAGTAGAAGTCGTAGTAGTAGTAGTAGTAGTAGTAGTAGTAGTAGTAGTAGTAGTAGTAGTATTCTATAAGAAAGGTCGACGTCTTACTTCTCTTTCGTTTCTGGTAAAGGCTTACATTGTACGATGACGTTCACGAAGGGCTTAGTGACGTCAGAAGACATGCAGTGGAAGACATGAAGAAAATGAGAGAAAAGTCCGGCACCTTCAAAGGTAGTTTTGGACTACAGTCATGCTGATATTCTTTGCAGTTATATAGTGGTAGATACGCCCTTGTTGTCTTCCATTTTTCTTAGACAATAACATTTTTTGTAATTCGTTTTTTTGACCCATTGATCACTACCTGTATCAAGAACTATATTTACTCAGTTTCAATATTCTTGTATTAGTAATTGAGTCAGTCTTACACAATTGCTTTTGAAGGAAGATACCTCCAAAACAAAATGATACATGTATGCTACAGTTAATCAGCATGAAAAATATCTCGCTTTTATTACACGCTTGGTCTGCTGCTGTTGCTTAGTTTTTCAAAACATGAAATTTTTGTATTCTAAATCAATTACCTTTCTATTGCAAACATTAATTAGAGGCTCAGTTTTAAACGCTGTTTTTACTCTCGTTACAGAGGAGGCAGAAGCCGAATCCAGTTTGCTGTTGACCAAATCCGAACAGATCAGAACGTACCAGGAGGAGAACAAGAACCTCGGCCAGTTGGTAAGAGCTGGTGTGTCCTTACAAGGGTGTAATTGTAGAGTGACATGTATTTTTCGACAGTTCCATATGTGTCATTTTTTTCAAGTACATAATTAACTATGTTAATCTCAACACTAGCGTTACTTTGTAAATAGTATTTTAAAATGTTTGAGTGTATATCACTGCGTTTTGTTAACAGTATAGTGTTTTATAGAACAATGCCAACATATAAAAACCAATACTTGATGTAAGTACTAGGTATGAATATATTGAATATATATTAACTAAACCTGCACAAGCAAGGAGTGTCTTTTGGAGCCTGGCACTGCAACCAATTAACGCCATATTTAAAGGTGTGGGCACGAGAGAAATTCAAATTCCAGAAAAAGGCAAACAAAACCTTTTGACCAAGAGAGAGTTTTCAATCTTTTGTTTTGTTAATTCTGCAGTTCTTGAAGATGAAGACTATGCACAATTGGAAGAGAACACGACTTTACGACCGCTACCATGACTCCGTAAGTTGGACACTTGAATCAGTTGGTTGAATTCTTCCTATCATTTCACTGTTTGTGTCTTTGTTCCTGCAAATGGAGATATTCCATATCGTAACGGCCCAACTTTCCCTTCCTTGCAAAACACAACTCTAGTTTAATTCGAGTTTAAACACAATTCCATCTTAAATACAGCAAATATGGTACAGATGGGCCATTTCTTAGGAAGATTAAAAAGGATTGCATGAGTAATGAAACGCAATTTTTTATCGTCTGTAGGAGAAAATATTAACTAAATGCATCGATACCTTGCCATTTCTGAAGGAATTCGTTAGTGTAAGCAAACTTGTATTTTGAGTAAATGGTGTAGAGAGTTAGGTGTTGAAAGCAGCAGTTTTAATGGCGTAACAATGGTAATACCTCTTCAAAACGACGGACTTGATTTGATTTCAAATAGTTCCACTAGTTATAGTTAGCCGTGATTGGGCTTAGAGAAACCTCAGTGAACTGATCTGATTGCAAGGTGTTTCCTGTTGCTCTTACAGGTGGACAGCTTGAGAGAAGAGGCGGACAGGGCGAAGAGGGAGTGTTTGGAAGTGAAGAAAATGGCTGAAGAGAGGGATATTCTCCTGAAACAGGAGCAGGCCGCCCTCAGAAAGGTGGGGACATTTCATGAACCACAATAAAAATACTCGTCATTCAGCGTACATTTTTTATATCAGTGCAGGCTTCTAAGCAACTACACACCCACCCCTCCCTTAGTTTAGGTTAAGCGTGAAGGTTGGGGTTGGGTTTAGTTTTATATTTAGGGACGGGGTGGGTGCATCTATGCCCAGAAACCTCCGTTGATCCCATTTTTGTGTATACGTGTGTGTTTTGCTGTAAAATACTGTAAATTGCTCGTGAAGTCATAAGAAACTACATCCGGGAGTATTGTGGTGTACATGTTGCCGCTAATTATGAGGCTCCGAATCAACATCTTGAAAAACATGATGTCTTTCCTATAAACAACGTGTTGGAGTAATATAGTCACTTCACGTCGCTTTTAAACCAGCACGTAGTATAGACGGGAATCTCAATATATACCGCTGGTTTTAGTTACTAGTTTGTAATAAGCTCCGTGAAGAAGTGTATTGTAGATGGACGAAACGCGTAGAAGAATAAAATTTACAAAGCGAAAAACTACAGTTTATGTGCTGCTCGCTTGGTTTAAAAAGTTAATAAGAAATCTTCTTTCCTCAAGGCGTTTATGTTTGATAAAACAATGATTTTGTTTATTTCTTATCGTTGCCCACAATTATTTTAACACTATTTTAGGCACTTGCCGAAGTGGAGCGAGAGTGTCAAAAGCTACGTAAAAAACTCCATTATGAGGTGGGTTTGGATTCTACGTATATATACGTTAACTTTTTTGTCATTTTTAGTAGTGGTTCTATCTATTAATATTCTAGTCTATTAAAAGTGTTTTTAATAATAAACATTTTATGTAAATGTTGTTCTTTTTCTATTTCAGCAAAAAGCTAAGATGCAGAAGACACATGCGCAGTTACAGGAAGCATATAGCTTGCGCCAGTTGGAGCTTGCTAAGTCAAATAATATCGACAAACTGGTATGTAGACTAAGGGCCTGGGGCCGTCTGTGACACATGTTTTGTGACACAGAGGAAAGATCAGGAAAAGGATAGACAGGAAGAAGGACGCTGCTCAGCGACTAGTTTGTACCAAGACGCAAAGCTAGAATTTGCAAGAATGTAAGGTAAAATGGTAGATCGCGGCTTTACGCAGACTTACTGGCAATACGTAGACAGTTTAGAAAACCGAGAGAAAGTACACTCTAACATAGTAAAATTTTTCAAGAGAGGCGGAGAAACTACCGCAAATACTGTTAAAATGAAAGAAGGGCCCAGACATCAAAAGGGATTTCATTATTAGAAGTGGCACAGTATGCTTTTTCATTGTTCATTTGTCTATATTTAGTGGTTTACGATACTGTAACAAGTTATGTTGTCAGATCTTATAACACGAAGAAACTATCACGAAAAAGGAACAGCAAAACAACCACCTCCTAGAAATTGGCACGCACCGAGATGTACGATTGTATGAAAGAAACAAAAGTGAAATAGTGTCAAAAACAGTGTCAACACTTATTGTAGATATCGCAATACCTGAGGAAGGGAAAACGTTAAAAATCAAGAGCGAAAGACCTTATTAGTTGCACTTCTTTTTCAAGTGGAAAGGAGGAAGAGGGGAGTGTTACGCACAAATACCTACTTAAGGAGGGGCTTTACTTGAAAAGGGCGCTCTTTAGTAGAAATCAACGTGAGATTTTCTTCTGTTCGTGCTACTAGCTCAGGTAATTAGTTAAAGAGGGGCTTAAGAAGAGCTTTCATTGTTATAGATTACTATGCGAAGTTCGTCTGCTCTTGTTACTGGGTTTTTAAAATTCTTTTTTTTTGAAACAGATTGCAGACTTGGAAGAGAAAGAACAACGACTTCGGCTTTTGACAGGTAAACTACCGTTTGTTTTATTGCTATTGTCTTTTCAACTCTTACCCGAGTACTTGTTTTAGACCTTTACGTGATAGAAAGTGTTTTGTTTCCACAGAAAACCTTGACAGAGATCAAAAGAAGAATTGGTTCGCTCAGGAGCAGTCGAAAAAGGTAAAGGAAAGGCCAGTTGACAGTGTCAATGACTTTACAGTAATGGCAGTGATAGAAGTGTCAATGTTTTGACCACGATGGTAGATTATTCTACACAAATTTACAGCAGTAGGTCAGTGTTGCTGTCATAGACAAGTTGATAGCCATCACGTATCCGCTGGCGTCTGAGCAATGTCGGTTGCCACGCGGTCAGAGTGTTTTGCTCTCCATAACTGCCGCAGCGTTTTGAACTACCACCTCTTTCGCAGCACTCTATCGCCATTACAGCATTGTACACAACGACGAGCATTCTGTGACTTATTTATCGTGTTTGAAGCAGAAAGCTATCGAAACCACACTTATAGTGTTTGTAAGGGTCACAAAAAACCAAACTTGAGTTTCAGACCCTTCCTTAGGTCGCTGCCGACGGGGCGTTGCTCGAAAGAAAGCCATGAATTTCATCATTTTAAAATCAAGACCTGGATATTGGTAAAGGAAAGTCAGACCTGCATGTGTTAGAACGAAGTAAATTTAGATCGTCAAATCATGGCAAAAAACATCATGATCCAGTAACATTCGGGTCTTTTCATAACTTTGGGACATAGATTTTGTAAAATATGGTCATGGAAATTTGTTGAAAGTTATATAGTTTAGATGTAAACATGTTAACGAGTTAGTTACTCATCATTTTCAGACCATGAAGCAGATGATGCAACAATTAGAGCATGAGAGACACTTGAAGTTGGATGCGTTTGAACGCGTGGAGGAGCTGCAAATGCAGGTACTGAACTTGTCTCTTTGTCTTGAACCTTAATTCTTTTGTCTCGTGTGTAATTTCGTTGTTTTATCCTTTTCCCGATTAAAACAAAAACTTACAGTCTGATGCTTATTGTGTGCCACTTGTTGCAGTGTTTGATATTTATTGGAAGGATTTAATGGGTCTAGCCTGTTTATTTAGCCGTGCCTGGCTAGACTACATAAAAAATCGAGTCGGGCCAGTTAATTTTTGAACGTTCATACAGAAAATTTTAGTTTTTTTGTCAACTCCTTACTTATTTTCTTGAAGAATTGAAGCAGCACGTGTATTCGATAAAATATGCTTTTAAGAGGCCTTCAGAACGCGTTCGTTTGCTTTCCAGCTTGGTTGTAAACTTTTATTTTGCTACGGTTTTTTTAAAAAAATGTTTGGTTTCTCACGAAAATCCTGCGGCATGGGGTACCACAGCAGCTCAACCTTTTCTTGCTGAGTTTGTTAGTTTTTTTATTTGTTTTTTTGTCTCTTTCTCGCCAGATTTACGATTACGAACAGCACATAACGGATATTGTGTCTCGACCGCCCTCCACCGCGGGTTAGTAAACGGTGACGCTGCATGCGCCTTAGAAGTTACGTGTTCCACTCACCCCTCATTTTTTTACGATGGCATGCACTTGCACTTTTAAAGCTTGTCTTGTCTTGTTTAGCCCGAGTAACCTTTTGAGCACAATTATATTAGTATCAATTTCTTTGAGGATTGTGTGTCTGTTTATGTTTTGCGAAGAGATTTTTCTTTCAAAATTTGCTATAACATTTAGTCACCGTAAGGGAAGTAAATTTATTTCTTTCGATTAGTGGCTTCGAAATGATAAACTATCTGCCTAGTTTGAGTTACTCTTTCAGCGCAAATATACTAGTATCAATTTTTTGAAGATTGCATGTGTGTTCTGTAAATGCTTGATAATTACTGTAAGGAAAATAAACTAGTTTCGTTTAATTCAGGCTTTCGAACTGACAAGCGACCCGTTTCTTCGTTTGCTGCACCAACTGTATCTCCGGTCCCCTATTCTTTGCCCCGGGCCATGACCGTGATGGCAGGACGTAATACGAGCAAGCAGACAAATAACAAACCCTCGGGGGGAGGGTTGTGGCCGCCCCCTGTCTCATTTCCTGGAAGACTGTCAGTCTCGAGCTCACCGGATCCAGGTAACGAACAGAGAACTCGTGGTGTTTCACCTGTATATATATATATATATGGATAACAAAACGAAAAGCCCACTGGTCGTTAGCAAAATCGAAAATTCAAGTGTTATTTAGTCTTAACTTTTACGATCTTGGGCCAGTCCTACTTGATACAATACAATACAGTACAGTACAGTACAGTATAGTACACTACACTACACTACACTACACTACACTACAGTATAGTATAGTATAGTACAGTACAATACAGTACAATGCAAAATAGTACAGTACAGTACAAAACAATACAGTACAGTTTAACACTCTAAAAATATTATTAAATTAAAGCTAGTTACAGTGTTTGATTGCCAACCATACTGTAAATTTACAGTGTTTTGCATTAAACTGGGAAATATAATATCAGTTTACATGAAAGATAACTAAAGAAAAACCTATCAACCTATCTATGCTGCTATGAAAACAGTTTTTTTTTCTTGCGGAGCGTTAGAATAAATGGGTAGGTAAGGAAAGAGTACTGGTCTGTGGTGGTCCAACAAGGTCGAGGGTGGTGGTCTTACACGCATTGCAGTTGAGATTTGTGTCCATTCGTTCGTAAAAAATCTAATATTTTACCGCACTTTCTTGTTCAGTTTGTTGCACTGCGATTTTTACTCACAATGTTAATTTTATTAAATTGAGTTTCTTAACCCTATAAAGCTATAGGGGGATCAATCTGCCCCCCTCGCTAACTTGATTTTTTCGATTTCAAATTTGTGGCGTTTGGCAATTTGCCAAAAGTTTTTTCACAACCGCTCTTCGATTGTGATCATATCTTTAACGCTAATTAGATGGCATCAGCGGTGATTACGTCGTTAGTTGTTACATTTTTGAATCCGTTATTTTTTGTTTATAATAATGGTTGTTAACTTGTAACTTAAAGTTTTCATTTAGTTATTTCATAGACTACAAAATGATGTTTTATTAATACTTCCAATAATATATCTCAATCAAAATTATTCAAAATCTTAAATCTTAAAAATCCAAGACCCCCCGTCCCCCCCACACACACACACACACACACACACCGAAAAAAGAAATACGGGTTCGGAAAGTACTAGGATTAATGAACAAATATGTTATATGTTCCAGCTACTTCCGGTGCTGTGTCTCCGCCGTCCAAGATACAGAGACCGAAGACAGTGAGTAATCATTCTGGACCAATGTGCCATGTCACCCCTGGGGTAGGCAAGGGGTGGTTCTAAGATATAGAGACCAAAGATTAATCCGGGGGATATAAGAGTGTGGGCAAGGGATAGGAACTTGCGTTTGTTCAGGGTTCAAAATAACGTTCTGAAATTCTGGAAATATTGTCAATCCGATTATCAACAACAACAGCAATCTTTTGTTTGTACTCAGGCTTAGATGTTAATAAACAGTACCAATGTTACTTTACTGTTAGTTTTAATATTGCCAGAATGACTTTAATGTCAGTCCCAGTTTTAACAGTTTTGTCAAATTTACTTTATTTAACAAAAATCTGACAACCGGTTTTTTTGTTGACTTCATTCACTTGCTGTTTTGTCCAAGCCAAGGGTTATTTTTTCTCCTGTTTTTGGGTTATAAGTTATCGATATTGCACAAGCAAAAAGTACATTTCTTTGCTGCCTTATTCTTACCAAGGAATTAATTGCCGTCACCATTTCCCCCTTTTTGAACAAAACACTTTGTTTTAAACACAGATATAGTGTTAAAAATGGGGCGATAAGTAGTAAGTAGTCTTGATATTTTTCATGTTTCCAGAGTAATTGGTTCAATCAGACGTCGGATTTTCAGACCCGTTTTCTCAAGTTGCTGATGTGTTTCTTTTTGTTGTGGTCCACAGCATAGCGGGCGCTTGCGCAGTAAGATAACAGAGAGTCTTGTTGGAGACATCGCTGACCCAGACGACACAAGCAGCAGGCTCGCACCAATATAACAGACACAGTGTTGGAAGCCTGTTTTGCATATTTAGTTAAGAATGGAATAACCTGGGTAACTTGTTTCAGAACCTAAAGTCTTAATGTAGAAAGTCATCTTGCGTGTTTGCACTAGAAAAGTTGTCTTTGGGGCTGATGACATTGAGGCCAAGAGGAAAGAAAGAAGAAACTCAAGGAAAACGCGAAGATTTGCGTGTTATTTATTCTAAGCAGTTTTATAAAGTTTTCATAACTTTGAAGCTTCTTTTTTTAACAGTTGGTACTACAATTTTTACAACACATAATTTATTCGATGAAAGAACAATCGAGAAACAAACAAAATTATACTGTCACTTCCTGTAAATAGGACTGCAGTCATTACTGTAATGTTCCGATGATTAAACCAAGTGTTTCAAAACGTTTCATGTCAGACTTACTTGCAGAATTGTACCAGTGCAAACGGGGAAGCGATTGCAGTCAGACCACGGCCAACAATTGACAGTGCATAGACCACTTTCATAATACGCCCCAGTGGCCATGAAAAAAACATCGAGTCGAGGCTAGTAGGGCGAAAATACAGCAAATGTATGAACTTGGAACTTGACCTCAACTTGAAGTTAATGTTTATGGTCATTGGTGCAAATTATGAAAGTAGTGTATGGAGAACTTGCTAATGAAACTAGAAAGAAGTTTAAATGGTGTCAGGGGTTGAGGGGTCTGATCCGCGAATAAACTAAACTAAGTGTCGGGGGAAAAGCACATGCTTTTAAACTCAATGCGCTGGCTTTTCTGAGGGTACAAAATTGTTTGCACCGTGCAGAATATATTTTGTGTACTGTTTAGCGCCACATGGAAACTAGTACAAGACCTTTGAGTTCTCCAGGATGCAACCTTGTAGTTGTATTACAACCTTTACTTCGGAAAATGATTAACCTGTTTATGGTACTGCTATCGCTGGAAAAAGAAATAGTTACCTTATTTGTTCAGAGCAGAAGCATCCCATACTGATCGCCCTGTTTACCCCACGATTAACCAGAACCTGAATGCGCATGCGCTCAGCCATTTTACTCAGGGAGTCTCAACAGCAGGAACCGTTGACAGCGGTTTCCTCCCAGTAAGGACTTAATGCTGAGCACGCTATAGCTGGCCTCGAAATGCGACTGCATGTAGCCGTGGACCGGTTTTTTTAGTATTAGTCCCAAGAACGAAAGCATGTGATTGATTGATAATTTTAAAGGTTGCAAGAAGCAGAAAAAAAATTACAAAGGTTCTGTAAATAAAATGCTTTGTTCTCAGCACTGGATCATTTTGAGGAGACCAAAATACCAATGGTATTCATATTCCTTCCTTGAAAATTTGCTCACAATTGGAAAATATGTCCAGTAAATACCACTGAATAAGTCCTTAGTAGTGGTTCAATAACATAGAGGAATAACTGCAACATTTAACCCTGAAAGGTCTTAATTCCACAGCCTTCCGAAGCAAGATTTTACAGCACTTAAATTTATTTTAGAAAGGACGATATTTTCGTTCTTCCTGTTTTTAATATTCCAAGTACAAGCATGACAGTTTCCTCGAACAGGACGGGCTTTGAAAAAAATCTTAGAATCTTCAATTCTTCAGTAACCTTCAGGAAACTATCGAATAACGATTCTAGAAAGCTTTTGACCCTTTGTACAAAACTGTCGAAAAGACTTTGAAAATCAATATATCTTCACAAGTGGGAATGAGGAAAACACCCCGGATGTAGTATTGTCAGTATAAATTTTACGAAAAATATCTTTTGTCCAGATTATTTACCGACCTTCAACAGCAAGTAACTCCTAGTACTCTATCCCAGTTGTATCCTCGAGGAACTCCAGGACAACAGCAAAGTTACACAGATACTTGAAATGGTTGCTTTGGTAAAACGATGTTTCCTTTTAAGGTTGTTTTTGGTTCTGTATAAATATGACGGTGTCGAACAACTCTATAGTCATAAATGGCACAATATCGGTAAAAGATAACCTTGGAAAAGTCATGGCTTTGATGAAATCATTTGTTTTGCTTCTCGTGCTTATAGATCTAGCTTCATGGAAACACTCGCACTTCTGTAATTGTAAAATCGTAAAGTTGACAATCTCTCGGAGTGCCACAGGCCTCACAGATTACCTGGATAATACCCCAGGAACAAGTCAAAATAGTTCCTGTCGCTGTAGAAGATTCAATGCTTACACAAGTAGGAAGCATGGCTGTGAGTGCAGGAAAGGCTTCACCTTCGATGAAACGACCATGTCTTGTGTGTATAGCCACTTATTTCGCCGTAGAGAAGGTATATGTTTTTCACTTTGGTAGATTTTGAACTATTGCCTACTTATTAGACTTATATATTATGACTTGTGCAGTTTTTTATTTAGATAGAAATTACCTATTTGGACATCATTTGCAGCTTTGACAAACAATAGGCACAGCAAAACGCATTTATTTTGTTTAATTAATTAACTTATCAATGAATTACTTCATTGAATTTAGGTTTATATATAATTACCAGCGGATAAATTGAAGACTTCATCTGCTATAAAAGTGCTCAATGGAAACCCAGAGCATTAAATAGTAAAATATATGGAGTCAGACTAATTCAAACACATTTATTTGCTACTCCGAGTTTCATGCTTCTCGCGAAGCAATCATCAGACAACTGTTCAACTGCCTGATGATTGCTT
>JAOBYF010192212.1:0-18165 GCA_025403605.1 Parazoanthus darwini | reverse complement strand
GTCTTATTTCTCTATACCATAGTTTATATTTTTTTGTTCTCCAACCAACTAATTTATTTGATCACTGGGGTGGCAAACTGATGTCACTTCAGGGATCAATAATATATGTATGCAAAATGGTCACTTGGCATTTTTAACCTTATGGTTATTTCTTGTGGCCATTAACCATCAAACTACTTATGTTTTCTTTCATTTACAAAATTCTGTAATAATAAAGGTTGTTGTTGTGGTGTAACTCACTTCAGTTGATAACTGTCAGCTGAATATAGACTTACTTTGTTTTTGACTTCAACGTTAGTTCGACCATCAATGAGGCACCTTACAACCTGCGAATGTCCAAAGCATGCAGCTCTCCATATAGGGGTCTCTCCATCCTGAGGAGGAAAGTATTTCAGTGTTCCTGCAGCTAACAACTCAGCAAATTTTAGACCTTTTTAAGACTTTTAAGAGCTAAATTTTTAAAATTTAAGACCTAATATTCCTTTGAGCTTAATCACCTGATCCTATGTGACGACATCCGCAGACCAATAGTATATGATAATGGGCACAAGTGATTGTTCTGTTCGACCGACGGCTGGTGCGGAAAAAGGATCACTGAACCATACGCAAACTTTTACAAATTATGCTTTCATCAATATTTTTTAACACAATGTGAAGAACTTGAGAATGAGAAACGAAAACTACTTCTGAACAAAATTTAATACTTTTTAAGACCTCAAGGATGTGTTTGTTTGAGTTTAAGACATTTTCAAGGCCTTGAAAATACAAAATCAAAAACAAGAGTTTTTAAGACCTTTTAAGACTCCACGAACCCTGGTATTTGTCGAGTGTTATTGTGCAACTAGAAAATCGTTTGTTATGTATATTCTTCGGCCACCAAAAACTAAAGTTGACCCAAGTAGAGCTCGTCTCTATATGAAGCTAATATTTTTTTAATGAGTGTATGTATGTGTGTCTGTGTATGACTGCGTGAGCTTGCGAGAGTGTGTGTGTGTGTGTGTGTGTGTGTGTGTGTGTACTTTTTTTTCATACACGCCTACTTTTTCATTGACTGAAAGAAAAAAACGTTTCAAAATTTGTATCTAACCAAAAACAAACCTTCAATCTCGATACTTTTTCTTTGGATGCATGATGCTGTTAGTAGGAAGCACGCTTTTAACATTATTTCCTATACACAACTTCATTTCTTTTAAGAAATAAATCTACCTTGCGACAAACATACTTTAGCTAATATAATCGCAAGAAATACAAACGAATGTGTGCAACGTATTTCACATTTGCGCAAACTAAAATCTAAGGAAATATACTATCTGTTTGTTTATGATGCCGGCCTCATAAGGTGTATAGATCATTATTCAACCCTCGTTAGTTTCCTTTACATGTAGTCCTTAATCAATATCATTCACTTATTTTATGTTTCAAGTTACAAAACAGTTATGGTCACAATAACTATAGGATACTGTTACTGATACTGATACTGTTACTGATACTGACACTGTCACTGTTACTGATATTGTTACTGTCTTTTTTAACATTATGCGAAACTGTTGGCACAGTACCAGATACAAGAGTTTCCAACTTAAATCATTTTTTTTTTGCTGAATACAAAACAATTTTCGAAGTGAACAAACAACTGGCCTGTTTTTTTCTATTGTGCATTAGGCCAGATACCTTATATTTTGTTTTATGGGCGCGCCGACATGAATTTTCACGAAAAAAATAAAATAAACATGTATTTTCCCCAATATAATTAAAAAGATGCAAATTTTAGAAACTGTTAATGTTTTGAAATATTATGTTCTTTTCTTAACGTTTTAAGTCGTGGAAAGTGTGGAAAGTGACTCGTACGTGACTTTTGTGTTTTAATACGCGCAAGGACGAGTCTTGGGTAAAGTTCTGGTTGGGAAATGTACACTGACGTACCTACAATAAATGTTTTCGGCACGCTCTTGTAACATCAAGAACTATTTGACTTACCTTGTTCTTGACTTCTACATCGGCGCCGCCATCGATGAGGAATTTCACAATCTGGGCATTGCCCTTTCCGGCTGCTCTCCAAATAGGAGACTCTCCATCCTGAAGAGAAAATAATTCTCCAAAGTTACAGCGTGATTACAAAAATCCTTAACGAAAAAAACACACCTATAAAATATCTCAACTGTGTGTTTGTGATTGGGTATACGGACGTGTGTGTATATGTGTGTGTGTATGTATATATGTGTGTATGTGTCTGTGTGTGTAAGTGTATGTATACATGTATGTATGAGCAAGCAATTTCGCTTTTTGTTTTCTAAAAGTAGTTTTCAAGGCAAGCTAAATATAATGAAATAGTGTGATGCAAAAACAAAACGATACCCTTTGGCTTCCAAACTGAAAAACAATTTACATAGTGACAAAAAATGGTAAAACGACTCTTGCGTCAAAGAGTGGACGACAGAACTTTTAATGCTAATAAATGCGCCGTTGTGTCAGAATAGCGCAAGCCCTCTAGTGTTCTTCTCTTCCCTGTTCCTATCTTCGTGCTCATACACGTTTTTATTCTGATTTTTATTCTTACTATGACTCCTGTCTACTTTGAACAAAGCTGAAGCCAAATCCTTCCCGAGCCAAGTGGCTCATAAGGCCGATGCCTATCTCCGGTATCCGTAGTCGGGACACTAACCCATCGCAGGTTAGCTCCCAGTAGAATCTGGTATTCATATATGCAGCTGAAGTAACTGGAGCAAGCCGAGTAAAGTGCCCTTTTCAAGGACACATCACAGTGGTCAGGCCGGGGTTCGAACTCACGACCTTTAGGTTACGAGTCAGACACGCTAACCACTCGACCACTGCGCCGCCAGCGGGAGTTTGACTGGATAACAAAATCTTGCACCACCAGCGAAAACCCTCAAACATTTGCTGTGTTTTTGTTCAAAGACATGAACCTTAGCAGAATAAATATCCATTACATCCCTTATATCGTGATAATCTACAACGACACTTAGACAATTTATTAATAAAGGGGAATATGATGATGATGAGATTAATGATGAGAATGAAGAGAACAGTCTTCGAAAACGTGGCCCGTAGGGCAGGAATTATCATACCTTGCCTGCTATAGTAAAACGTTGCAAAGTGAATAGCCAAAAACATCGTACGAGAACCTTGGTCACCCCAAATTGGTTTTTATATATCATTAACACTATTACCTTTACCTAATATTTATATTAAAAACAATAATAATCACTAATGCCTGGTTTATATTTGTGAGATGAGCATAAAAAACTTAAATAAGAAGGGAAAAGACAAAGGTTACCAAGTTTGCGATGAGATAAAATAAACTTACAGTAGTATTTACACTGTCTTCACTGTTAATTTAAAATTACTTATGTTTGTGCTTATGTTGACTTAAATCTACCTCAGGTTTTACCGAGAAACTTTAAAACCGACGTACCAAATAATATTTGGTACTTAGTTTCTTATCTTTAGACGCAAAACTTTCAAGTTATTGATTTACTAATCGTGAAGGAAATCTTCCAAGTCATTGCTTATTAATCGTTGGTTTAACTGTATACGATCAAGTAGTGAAGCAAGGCTGCTGAATGGATTCGCTAAAGCTTTTGTTCATACACAAACATAGCAAGAAAACGAAAGAAGACAAGTAAAGCCCTGCAAAATCACCAAAGATAACAAAAGGGACGTAAAATCATTTTGAGATTCTAACAGGGTGCATTGCTACAGGATTTTTTACCTTGAATAGGTTTGAGCACGTCATCTCCAGAGCGACCGTCTGTGACTACAAGTAGAGTTTTCTTGCGACTGCTGCTGGAGAACAGACGGTTCTTGGCAAGTTGAAGGGCCAACCCGGTTCGTGTTCCTCCTCTAGTGTAAGGGAGCCGACTAATTGCCATTCTCAGTCTGCTAAGGGTTGGTTGCCTACCAAGACGGATCATGATTCTCGGGTAAGACGAGTAAACAATTACTCCCACTTTGACAAGACGAGGACCGATGGTGAAAGTACTGACAAGTCGCCTAAGAAATCGTTTCACGCGACGGAAGTTCTTGCGGCCAACACTGCTGGAAGCATCGACGACCAAAGCAATATCCATTTTTGCTTTACAAACTAAAAGCAACCATATTAAAACGTATTAAGTGGTGAACATGTGATTTATGGGGTGCTTCAATCATACGAGAACTTTAAACATCAATACATAGGACATTTATCGTAGATTTTACGGTAGCTCCGAGGTGCGTACACTAAAAAGTCGTATCTGCGTTCGCATGACAAGTTTGAAAGTTTTTCAAAAATGCAGGTAGATGTAAATGTGAAAAGTTCTTACTAAAAACTTGCAAACCAAACAGAATCTCAACTAGCATTTATTAAGAATAGAATTCACCAGTTTCGTTTTAAAACAAGCAATTCACCCAATGCCCTTTCTCATTGTTTTGGAAAAACTTAGAGAAGGGTATTGGGTCAGAAAAAATTAAAAAGTATTGGTGTACACCGCACTCACTCTAAAAGCTCCCACTAAACCTTTCAAGTAAAGACGAGGTAAGGGGGGACGGAGGAGGGGGGGGAGAGGGGGCGTGCAAGAAAAAGAAAAGGGCGTGAGTATAAAGGTTTGTTTACATTAAAAAAATTAATGTGAAAATGCAAATTTAGTGTGTTAAAGATAACAAGACAACAATATTAGGTTTTATATTCTTCTGGGTGTTACATTTTATACATTTCAAATGTGCTTTGATAGGTACCTAGAAATTTTCAACTTACTTGTTTTGATAGGCTTTGGCTTTTTCGTTGGTCCTGGTTTCTTTGTTGGTTTGGTGATTGGAACTGTTGGTTTCTTTTTCGTCGTGGGCTTTCGGACAATTGTAAAACCTATCATAAGAAAATCGACAAACAATTGCTGATGAAGATCTATTCCTCTGCCGGTGTCTCCCACTTAATTTAACAGTATAATAAAACTAAACTGCATTTAGAATGTTCAAGTAGTTACATGAACATCGCTATCAAAATTTCACAATTTGTTCCTTCACTAAGGCGTATAATCTCCAATGTTATTCAAAATCGCAAAATGGACAGACAGTTAAAAGTTCTCCTTTTAGTTCAAAGTAGAAATCCAGTAACACTGCTACTGCTGTAAATACCAAAATCTAGACAAAGTATGAAGAAGTGAGTGTAAGAGGGGAAAAATTAAGTTGTAAGTAACAATTTCTGTTAGAAAAACTAATATCTCGGACATGTCATTGCATACATCTCTAAGAAATAAGAGCAAGCGATTAAAACTTTAGCAAAGTATCTTTGGACCTATCTACCAGTTATTAAAATTTTAAATTTAATACTTGACAAAAAAAACTATAAAGTAACCTTGCTGAACCTAACTAAAAGTTTATTTTCTATAAAACAAGATCTTACCAGGCGGCACAGTGTAACAGGGTATACCAGTTGTTGGTGTTGGCGTCGAGACTCCAGGTTTCTTTCCATGGTTACATGGTCCACCTGGTCCACCTGGACCACCAGGGCCGCCGGGTCCACCAGGTCCTCCTGGTCCTCCAGGCCCTCCTGGTTTACCTGGTGGCTGTGTAGTTGGCCCTCCAGGACCTCCAGGTCCTCCTGGTCCTCCAGGTCCTCCTGGTCCGCCTGGACCACCAGGCCTACCAGGTTTTTTCGTTGTTGGTCCCCCTGGTCCACCAGGACCACCTGGACCGCCAGGTCCACCTGGACCACCGGGTCCACCAGGACCGCCAGGTCCACCTGGTCCACCAGGTCCTCCTGGACTTCCTGGTTTCTTAGTAGTTGGACCTCCTGGCCCACCAGGTCCTCCTGGGCCACCTGGACCTCCTGGACCACCAGGTCCACCTGGTTTGCCTGGTTTTCCAGGTTTCTTTGTAGTTGGTCCACCTGGACCCCCTGGTCCGCCTGGTCCACCTGGTCCGCCTGGTCCGCCAGGTCCGCCTGGACCCCCTGGTCCTCCTGGTGTACCAGGTTTCTTAGTTGTTGGTCCTCCTGGACCACCTGGACCTCCAGGGCCTCCCGGCCCTCCTGGCCCACCTGGTCCTCCAGGTTGTCCTGGTTTCCTATTTAGAAATGGAATGACTTAAACACTTGCAGCCTGAGTTTACACATTCTACCTGAAAAGTCAATAAAGGATGTAACTCGAAAACTAAGAAAATTGAGAATATTGCACAGTTTAAACGTTTTGAAGATTTTTCCAAATCTGGATCGAAATTGCAAAACACATTTATAGCGCAACATGATTTATTTTAAAAAACGTTAAGCTATTAGGTCCTCTCGTAAGAGTTTTCAATGTGAACTTTATTAATTTAAACGTGATTCAATTCTAAACCTTGATATATCTATATTATCTAGCTGGTCGCTGGATAATACAAGAAGGTTTTATGTTTTATGTCAGTTAAGAACTAAAAGATAAAATAAAGAACGTCAAAAGGGTAAAACTGAATTCTTTAAAAAGCTACTAGAAAACAATTGTAGTGAAAACCTGTGTCCTAAACTCAACCAATGGTACGTCGGGCAAAAGGGGAGATTTAGAAAGAAGGCCGCCTTCTACTTTTTACAAAGCACACTTCAGGTTCAAAAAAAGGTTTATATTTAAAACTCCTTTTTTATGACTACATGAACAATCTATTACGAACTTACTTTGTGGTTGGACCACCTGGTCCCCCAGGGCCTCCAGGTCCTCCTGGGCCGCCTGGTCCTCCTGGGCCACCAGGACCACCTGGTCCATTAGGTCCACCTGGTCCACCTGGGGTTCCAGGCTTCTTGGTTGGCTTTTTCTTTGTTGGAGTGGCACCAGGACCAGGCTTCTTAGTTGTTGGTCCACCTGGTCCTCCTGGTCCACCAGGGCCACCTGGCCCTCCAGGTCCACCAGGTCCCCCGGGACCACCAGGACCACCAGGTGCTCCTGGACCACCAGGTCTGCCCGGTTTCTTTGTTGGTTTTGTTGATACACCTGGACGTGGAGTGGTAGGACCTCCAGGTCCTCCAGGGCCTCCAGGACCACCTGGTCCACCAGGACCTCCTGGACCACCAGGACCACCTGGTCCTCCTGGACTACCAGGCTTCTTCGTTGGCCTTGTTGGCCGTGTTGACACACCTGGCCTGGGAGTAGTTGGTCCTCCAGGTCCTCCTGGGCCACCTGGTCCACCGGGTCCTCCTGGTCCTCCTGGACCTCCAGGGCCTCCAGGTCCACCTGGTTTGCCTGGTTTCTTTGTTGGTTTAGTAGGTCGCGTTGAGACACCTGGTCTCGGTTTCGTTGGTCCACCAGGACCACCAGGTCCCCCTGGGCCTCCGGGGCCACCAGGTCCACCTGGCCCACCAGGGCCTCCAGGACTGCCAGGTTTCTTTGTTCCTTTTGTTTTCTTCGTCTTTGGTGTTGTTTTTTTGGATGTTGTTGGAGTCTTTTTAGTTGGACCACCAGGACCTCCCGGTCCACCTGGCCCACCCGGTCCTCCTGGACCACCTGGCCCTCCAGGTCCCCCTGGTCCACCAGGTCCTCCTGGACCACCAGGTCCTCCTGGTCCACCTGGACCACCAGGTGTTCCTGGTTTCTTTTTAGTTGGTGTTGTTGGCTTAGTAGTTTTTCCTGGCTTAGGAGTTGTTGGTCCTCCGGGACCACCTGGCCCACCAGGACCACCTGGTCCGCCCGGACCTCCTGGACCACCTGGACCTCCAGGTCCTCCTGGTGATCCTGGCTTTTTCTTTGTTGGTGTAGTTGGCCTCGTTGGTATCCCTGGCTTTTTGGTTGTTGGTCCACCTGGGCCTCCCGGACCACCTGGGCCTCCTGGACCACCTGGGCCTCCTGGTCCTCCTGGTCCTCCGGGTCCACCTGGTCCTCCAGGGCCTCCAGGTCCACCTGGGCCTCCAGGGCCTCCAGGTGTTCCGGGTCGTTTCTTTGTTGGTGTTGTAGGAACACTTGGTCCTCCTGGTCCTCCTGGTCCTCCAGGACCACCTGGACCCCCTGGGCCACCTGGACCACCAGGACCTCCCGGGGTTCCTGGTTTTTTCTTTGTGGGTGTAGTTGGTCTTGTCGGTACACCTGGCCTTTTAGTTGTTGGTCCACCAGGGCCTCCCGGTCCTCCAGGACCTCCAGGTCCCCCAGGACCACCAGGACCACCTGGTCCACCTGGTCCATTTGGACCACCTGGTCCACCAGGTCCACCAGGACCACCTGGTCCACCTGGTCCCCCTGGGCCACCTGGTGTGCCTGGTCTCTTTTTGGTTGGTGTTGTTGGTCGTGTTGGTACACCTGGCCTTTTTGTTGTTGGTCCACCAGGGCCTCCAGGTCCACCAGGACCTCCTGGTCCACCAGGTCCACCTGGTCCACCTGGACCACCAGGTTTACCTGGCCTTCTTGTTGGGGTTGTTTTTTGTCCTGGCGTTACAGTTGTTGGTCCACCTGGGCCTCCTGGTCCACCCGGTCCACCTGGGCCACCTGGACCTCCCGGTCCTCCTGGTTTCCCTGGTTTTCGCTTGGTTGTGGTCTTAACTCCTGGTTTCGTTGTGGGCCCACCTGGTCCACCTGGACCACCTGGGCCTCCAGGGCCACCTGGTCCGCCTGGTCCACCTGGTCCCCCTGGGCCTCCTGGTTTGCCTGGTCTTTTTTTTGTTGGTGTTGTTTTTTGTCCTGGTCTTTTGGTTGTTGGTCCTCCAGGGCCTCCTGGCCCTCCAGGCCCTCCAGGACCACCTGGTCCACCTGGTCCTCCTGGTCCTCCTGGACCAGCTGGACCGCCTGGGCCTCCAGGACCACCTGGTCCGCCTGGTCCACCTGGTCCCCCTGGACCTCCTGGTGTGCCTGGTTTATTCTTTGTTGGTGTTGTCTTTTGCCCTGGCCTTTTAGTTGGTCCACCAGGGCCTCCTGGCCCTCCAGGTCCTCCAGGTCCACCTGGACCACCTGGACCTCCTGGGCCTCCCGGCTTTCCTGGCTTATTTTTTGTAGGTGTCGTTGTCTCACCTGGCGTTTTAGTAGTTGGTGCACCTGGGCCACCAGGTCCACCTGGTCCTCCTGGGCCTCCCGGTCCCCCTGGTCCACCTGGTTTACCCGGTTTGGGTGGTCCGCCTGGTCCTCCTGGTCCTCCGGGTCCTCCTGGACCACCTGGACCTCCTGGTCCACCTGGACCACCAGGTCCTCCTGGTGTGCCTGGTTTTTTCTTTGTAGGCGTAGTCTTTTGTCCGGGTCTTTTAGTTGTTGGTCCACCAGGACCTCCTGGCCCTCCAGGTCCACCAGGGCCACCTGGTCCACCTGGTCCTCCTGGTCCACCAGGTCCATTTGGACCACCTGGTCCACCGGGTTTACCGGGCTTTCTTCTGGTAGGGGTTGTTTTTTGTCCTGGCCTTTTAGTCGTAGGTCCATTTGGTCCACCGGGTCCACCTGGGCCACCTGGACCACCAGGACCTCCTGGTCCACCTGGGCCTCCTGGTCCACCTGGTTTACCTGGTTTTCTCTTTGTTGTGGTTTTTACGCCTGGTTTTGTAGTAGGCCCATTCGGTCCACCTGGACCACCTGGGCCTCCTGGTCCACCTGGCCCGCCTGGTCCTCCTGGTCCCCCTGGTCCTCCGGGTTTACCTGGTTTTTTCTTTGTTGGTGTTGTCTTTTGTCCAGGTCTTTTAGTTGTTGGTCCACCAGGTCCCCCTGGCCCTCCAGGACCTCCAGGACCACCGGGACCTCCTGGTCCTCCCGGTCCTCCTGGTCCACCTGGTCCGCCTGGTCCTCCTGGCCCTCCTGGCCCACCAGGCTTGCCTGGCTTCTTTTTAGTAGGTGTTGTTGTTTCACCTGGCGTTTTGGTTGTTGGTCCACCCGGGCCTCCAGGTCCACCAGGTCCACCTGGCCCTCCAGGTCCTCCTGGTCCACCTGGTTTACCAGGTCGTTTAGTTGTTGTTGTTTTTCCTGGTTTATTCGTTTTTGGACCACCTGGCCCTCCTGGTCCTCCCGGTCCCCCTGGACCACCAGGGCCTCCTGGCCCTCCAGGACCTCCTGGTCCATTTGGTCCACCAGGTCCACCAGGACCTCCGGGACCTCCTGGTGTACCTGGCTTTTTCTTTGTAGGTGTTGTCTTTTGTCCTGGTCTTCTAGTTGTTGGTCCACCAGGGCCTCCTGGCCCCCCGGGACCCCCAGGACCTCCTGGTCCTCCTGGTCCACCAGGTCCTCCTGGACCGCCTGGTTTGCCTGGTTTTTTTGTTGGCTTAGTTGGTTTAGTACGTTTGCCAGGCTTTTTGGTAGTTGGTCCTCCAGGTCCACCAGGTCCTCCAGGTCCACCTGGCCCACCAGGCCCACCTGGTCCACCTGGTCCACCAGGTCCACCTGGTTTTCCTGGCTGCTTTTTCGTTGGTGTAGTTGTTTTGCCTGGCTTGGGTTTTGTTGGACCACCCGGTCCACTAGGACCTCCTGGCCCATTAGGGCCTCCTGGTCCACCAGGCCCTCCTGGTCCACCTGGTCCACCTGGTCCTCCAGGTCCACCTGGACCACCCGGTTTGCCTGGCTGTTTGGTTGTTGGTCCTCCAGGTCCTCCAGGACCTCCTGGTCCTCCAGGCCCACCAGGGCCTCCCGGGCCGCCTGGGGTTCCTGGTTTCCTAGTAGTTGGTCCTCCTGGACCTCCAGGGCCTCCAGGGCCTCCAGGTCCACCTGGTCCACCTGGACCTCCTGGACCACCGGGCCCACCTGGTCCTCCAGGTCCACCAGGGCCTCCGGGTCCACCTGGACCTCCCGGTGTGCCAGGTTTCTTTTTGGTTGGAGTAGTTGGTTTTGTTGGTTTACCTGGTTTCTTGGTAGTTGGACCTCCGGGACCTCCTGGTCCTCCAGGTCCGCCTGGTCCTCCTGGTCCACCTGGGCCTCCTGGACCACCTGGGCCTCCTGGTCCTCCTGGTCCTCCGGGTCCTCCAGGGCCACCTGGTCCATTAGGTCCACCGGGCCCTCCAGGTTTGCCTGGTTTCTTTTTTGTGGGAGTAGTGGGTCTTGTAGGTACACCTGGTCGTTTTGTAGTTGGTCCACCAGGTCCTCCAGGTCCTCCTGGTCCTCCTGGACCACCAGGGCCTCCTGGGCCTCCTGGACCTCCAGGCCCATTGGGCCCCCCTGGTCCTCCTGGTTTACCCGGTTTCTTCTTTGTAGGTTTTGTTGTTTTTCCAGGTTTAGGTTTGGTTGGTCCACCAGGTCCTCCAGGTCCACCTGGTCCACCTGGGCCTCCTGGTCCCCCAGGACCACCTGGTCCACCTGGCCCTCCAGGGCCTCCTGGACCTCCGGGTCCATTTGGTCCACCAGGTTTCCCAGGTTTTTTTGTTGGTGTTGTTGGCCTCGTAGTTTTTCCAGGTTTTGGCGTTGTCTTTCCACCTGGTCCACCAGGCCCACCGGGCCCGCCTGGTCCACCTGGTCCTCCCGGTCCTCCTGGTCCACCTGGCGCTCCTGGTTTGCCAGGTTTTTTTGTAGTTGGCCCTCCAGGTCCACCTGGACCTCCAGGCCCTCCAGGACCTCCAGGTCCTCCAGGTCCTCCTGGGAATCCTGGACGCTTGGTGGTTGGCCCTCCTGGACCACCAGGACCATTTGGTCCTCCTGGTCCGCCTGGTCCATTTGGACCACCTGGACCACCTGGACCTCCTGGTCCACCCGGACCACCTGGGCCTCCTGGTCCCCCTGGGCCTCCTGGTCCTCCGGGTCCTCCAGGAGTGCCTGTGATTAAAAAAGGAAAGTTAAGTAATAAACCATTTTCGATATACAGCAGCTAACTACCTGTAACTACCAAAATATAGTAATGCAAGTTTACCTGGCTTCTTCTTGGTGGGTTTTGTGGTTTTTCCTGGTTTTGGCTTTGTTGGTCCTCCAGGACCACCTGGTCCGCCTGGTCCACCGGGTCCTCCTGGTCCCCCTGGTCCGCCTGGGCCACCAGGTTGTCCAGGTGTGCCTGGCTTACCTGGCTTGCCTGGTTTTCCTGGCTTTCCTGGCTTTCCAGGTTTACCAGGTTTACCAGGGCCACTCGGTTTGGGAGTTGTCTTTCCAGGCTTGGGCTTAGTTGGCTTTGTAGGTCTAGTTCCTAAAGTGATAGAAAATAAGGTTTAAATCCCTGAAAGTTATTTTGAATCTTGACTTTTTGGAAAAAACTCTTTTGAACTATGTCAAAATATTTCGATCATGTTGAATTTTGTTTGCGCCCGTTTGTCAGAGGTTGTTAAGCTGATATCTTTTGGTAGTTTGAGCTTTTATAACCAAGAAGCTGTCCAGGCTCAATGTTTTGGAGAGTTTAATATTTTGCATTTTTACAAATAAGAAAGTATGACAGCCAACCGTCGAGCACACAAGCATTCTTTTTATTGAGAAACATACCAATTCTGAAATACTTTCTTACTTTCCAAGCGATCGCGAATTTGCGACGTGTAAGAAGTAAATAACCAAGGCTCGTTACGGCTTGTGACAAAGCGAGTAAAGTAAGTAAAGCGAAAACAGCGTGTTGCCTAGTCACAAATATTCGGTTTGCAGCAAAATAAACTTGAGAGGAGCTACAATAGCCATAGACAAAACTTATTAACAAACAACTTTCGAAAAAGTAAGACTTTTGATTGTTTTGGACATTGAAATCGCGATGAAAATTTTTTAATTGGTTGCCATTAGGTTAGGCGCACCTAGCGCAACATCTGATCACCATGACTTGTACTTTCAGACTTTTATTATATCATTAAGTCGCCACATTCTGCTTGCTTTAAAAACAGTTGGACGTTTGGTGTTAATCATTTTTCGGAAACCTCAATTTTAGTGTTTGATAATTTATTACGACAAGAGTTAATACGACTTTAAATTTTTCATTATTTGAAAAACTTACCAGGTTTTCCGGGTTTTCCAGGTTTTTTGGTGGTAGCACCTGGACCAGCACAAACACAAGGTCGATTACTGGCTGGCCTCAATTTTCCGCCGGTACCTATAAAAAGGAAAGGGTGTGTCATATTTTAAAGGACCACGTTAAATAAAGTAATTGCATTGCATTGTAATCAATTGCATAGGATGTCGTCTGTCGCTTCCCTTTAGTTCGTCCATTTACCCGCAAGCGTACATTTGTACTTACCAAATCTCTAAAACTAGATAAATAACTAAGCTGATCATTCTACCATGTAAATGCAGCACCTAAAAATCTTCTGATGATTAAAACCCTCCCACGTTCGTTATAAATTTTATTGTTTTCATATATCTATATATAACTCTTATGGGAATTAATTGTAACACGGTTTATATTTTTATTTAATACGCGACGAGTTCAAACTGCCTGGAATTTTTTAACCATTAGCCTAATGATCGCGTAAGTGTATGCGTGAAAACTAGGAAGCAGTTTGACAAATTTCAATCTATATTATTATCTATTTTAATGGTTTTAGCTCTGTTTATAAATTAAGCACCCTACACACGTGGCGTGTTTTTTTAGAAACTAGAAAACGATGGCGTTTATCAACGTAAAAACTTTGGGAAATGTTGTTTGCCTCGAGCAGTAATCAAACCCACGCCTCTTAGGTTACAAGTCCGACTGTGATACCACTACACCATCAAGACAACCCCGCTTGACAGATGCTCCGTTGCCAGGGGGGTCGTAATGATCGTGTAGTAATAGTACATTATAAGCCATCGTTTCGTAAAACTATTTGACTATTGGCATTTAATGTGTATCCTTCCTTGGACCCGGTTAACTTCTTTGAGCCTTATATTATATCAGTGTACACATGGTAGCTTAATAGACTACCGTTTCATATAGGTTTAACACTTTTATCTTTATTGTTTGTGTGTATAAGTATATGTATGTTATTATGTATATACACACATAGATAAAGTTGAATTTCAAAAATTATTTCAAATTGAAGAACCACTTAATTATAATCCAAAAACAAGCAATCTGCACTTGTAGAATTGCAAAATAGGACTATGATTTAACCTTTTGCTATCATCTGTGGGACAGCTATCATCAATCAAGTTAAAACAAGCACAAAGGTGATGAGATTTAGACATCTGCATGTATCAGACGAAAAAGAACACTCTTGTAACGTGGCTGCAAATGACAGTCTTTGCATCTACGTATCAACTACTTCATACTCTCGTTCTCAAGATCTTATTATGTTATCTATTCCAGATTTATTTGTATCATAAATTGCTGATTTTCTTGTTTGCCTAATTATTGGTTATGCATTAACGAATATGTACCTTTCTTTGACAAAATGTAAATATTGATTAACTAGCTTCCGAAGCGGAATAAACAGCGCAGGCTATTTTTAGTTTAAGTCTTCTTCTCAGGTGCCATCGCTGAGGCCTTTAGTAGACAAACTAGGTAATAGGTATTAAGTGGTTGCCCATGCATCAAAGCTACAAGGAACAGTGGTGCAAGGAACAATGTGGTCGTTACTTTATGCGGTTGAATGGAAACTACATAATAACCTACATACTGGTAAGTTATACTGGTCATTTAACTTACCTTTACAAATAGCCTTTTTCAAGTCGCCTAAGATGTATTGCACCTGCTTGAAATCAGATGTGAAGACGTGCCCTTGTAGCGGCTTTGACGCCATCTTGTCCAGTTGCTTAACATCGAAGTATCGACCCACTCCCACAGAGAAAATTTGAACATTTCTCTTCTTCAACCGTCTTGACACACTATAGGTTACATATTAAGAAAGTAAACAGTGTGTAACAATTAACAACAGCATCAACAGTAACGTGGCCGACTACAATCTGACGATAATTATAGCAGCAACAAAGACAAACTATACTCACAACATAATAATAACAACAAAAACATAGATACTGACTAGTAAACACTAATATGTTCAAGCAAAGTACTCCGACAAATAGCCTTTTCTCGATGTTTAACTTTTTACGTAAAATGGTGATGTATTCCTTCAAGTGCAAAACAAGTATATAGTACTGAACATAAATTTAAAAGGTTATCAAGATACTGTCTCAAAATAGCTAACTACATTCTGCAAATTACAGAATAAACTTGGCATTGATAAGGAGTTAAGGGGCCTTTCTACTAGGATCAAGCAAATTCACTGTAGTTTGGCTAGAACTAAAATTTCCGTAAACAACGTTTAACTGTTAACTCACGATAAATCTTATTACAATTCGTAACAGCGTCGGAACAAGTAAGTCCCTCTCTAATTGAGTTTTCTGAGAACAACAAACACACATATTTTGTTAATCGTTTTTTTGTTTTTCTAACCTACTGGGAATTGGAATGACATGACACCTGGGTTTAATATTTTAGTTACCTTGTTACACCATCCATCGAATGTCCATCTGTGATAACAACCACTACTTTTGAGGCATTCTTGCGAGAACGACGGAGGAAGTGTCTCTCCACCCGTCGTAGAGCTCTGCCAGTTCTTGTGCCCGAGCGTGCGTATGGAACATTTCTATTGAGCTTTTGAAACAAAGCACCGTTGTTTGATACTTTTTTTCTGTGAAAATTAATAAACCATTGCGACCTTGAGCCATATAACAGCACAGCGACCCTGGTGTCTTTAGGTGAAACTCTGAAAGAAACGGTGAGGTCCCGGATGAAATTGATCAGTCTTCTGAAGTTCCCAACACCGTAGCGCTCGACACTCGATGAAGAATCAAGCAGAAAAGCAAGGTCGATGTTGGCGATACATTCTGCAAAAGAACAAATAAAAATAAACAAACGAATTACTTTCCGGTTTGGTGACTTACAACCATTAATAAGTTTGAGAATTTGCAGGATTCGAAGAATATATACGTTGTCACTTCACTTCACACTTTATTTCATACTTATTTTGTTTAAAATTTGACTGGCCAGCAAATAGTAAGTAGAGCAAACAAGCGTATACAAACGAAATGACTACAATTCTATTTGTAAAGTAGTACACTAAAAATGGCGGCAAAGACGTGATGTATAATGCATGGAAGCTGTAATTTTTTCAACACCTCTGAAGGTTTACCGAGATATCAACTTGTAGTTATTCCAATATATTTAATTTTTTCATGAAATTTTTTAAATAATGTTATGCTACGTCAATCTGTAACTCAAAAACGATTAATTTCGCATCGAATACTGTAAGACAGTAGTTATACAAATCTTGTAGTTCGATTCTAGAACTTGATGACGTAACCTAAAAAACCATCTAATATACTCTTGTTCTCTTTTCTATTGGCAGTTTACAATATACAGCTATTTCAAAAACTTGACATTTGCAAATGGTAAAACCACGCACGCAAGGAACTATGGGAGCCCTGTATTTTACCCAGCGTGCAATCCATTGACCTGAATACAACCAAATGAAACCAGCAAATCAGAAAATAGGTAATTTTGATAAATTAGACCAAAACCAGCTCAGCAATTGTAAAAATTAGAGATTGCGATCTGGTATCGCGCTTTACACAAGTAAACTTCTTTTTAAACAGCCGTGCACCGACGGTTGAGTGTTAAGAAATCATTCTATAAGCCACTTTCACAATCATGCGCAGAGCAACTTTAGCGCTTCAGTTGGCGGGCCACACAAATTGGAAACATGGCATATGGTGTCAAGAAAGAAACAAGATAGACTGTTTTCGAAAGAAAATAAATGATAAAACCTTAAATATGTCACAGAATGATGTAAACAGAGGTTGTGACCACCAGCAAAACCGTTACTTTGCTCTGTGCATGATTGAGAAAAAGGCTTATATCATAAAATATGATAACTGCTCTTGTAAAAGTCAACTAATATCACCGTGATAGTAAGTTTGTTTCGGTGACAGCTCTGACCGCTAAAAATAGAGAGGCCTTACGCCTATTCACTTATACTCTTGAAAGTGATGCGCAAACATTACGGAGGCCAGCTAAACGAGCATAAGGCCAAATAGCATGCGCAGGAAGCGTTTCTACGAAGTTTTAAAGAGCAAGCGAGTTTGAGGCCAGTCCTATCTGTCAATTTTGATACGAGAAACAGCGACGAAGCTAAAAACAGATGTTGTGTTCAACAGCCAATCACACTACGCCAGTATCCCAGCACTTTATTTTATCACATTCATACTATTATATCTGTTTGTTAGTGCTCAGCGGCCAAAGCTTACTGGTTATCCCCTCAAATACGTGTTCATTTGCCGCTTTCAGTATTACCACAGACTTGCCAACCCCGAGAGCTCAAAACCTGGAGTTGGACTACAAAGAACCTGGAGGTTCAGGGAAAAATCTGGAGATTTCGGTGATAAATTGTTTCATTTCATTGTCAAACCTACACATAGGTGATGTTTAACTGCTAATACTAGTAAACCGATCGTTAGCCACAGCTTTCACAGGATAGTTTTGAGATTAAAATGGATCACTGGTCTTTCACTATGTGTCTTGCTGATTCATCGTACTTCTTTTTAGCATAAATTCTTACTGGCTGTATCACATTTTTTCACAAAAGAAGCTCCAAGAAGCTTCATTTAACACCGGATTACTTTTCGTGAAAACCCGGTAGATTTCAGGACTCTGCCGGGAGGCCGTGTGAAAAGGCAAAAATCCGGAGTCTCCCGGCAAAACTGGGAGATTTGGTAGGTTTGTTACCATCTTAATTATTCACGACCAGCTCCATCTGTCTTTGTAGCTCAGTTGGTGGAGCAACGGTGATCTGTTCCGGAGATCGTGGGTTCGATTCCCGCCGAGAGTCCCGCAGAGATTTTTTTTGTCCGTTTCTTCGTGTTCCCATTTCTTTCCTAGGGCTTTTGCTCAGAAGGTATTACTCGGGATATTTGTATAACACATTCATATCCTGATTATATGTGTTTGTTAGTGCTCAGCGGAGAAACCTTACTTGTTCCCCCCTCACTTAAATAGCCAGAGACGTTCCACTGTACTTTTAATTAAATAGGCCATATTTTCACGAAAGATCTAAGAGTACTTTTGACTTTGAGAAACTATCTTCAGGTTACTATTTTTAGCGGCTACCAATGTTAGCGTTAGCTTTTTTTCAAAATCGCTAATATTTAGTACTCGTTAAAATTAGTTAGCGCTAAAATGACGGTTCTATTCCCTTACCGCCGTCCCTCCGCGTAATACAGAAACAATTTAAAAATACATCGAAACCCGAAATTTAAATTTAATGAGTGATACACGTGTTATCACACTGAGTCGTTTTCTGTTTCTTGTTATGGTTGATTGTCGTTATGTTCCACGATTTCTACATCATCTACTTTGACATTCGGGCGGGAGTTATGGCTGTCT
>JAOBYF010192101.1:0-10481 GCA_025403605.1 Parazoanthus darwini | reverse complement strand
GCTCGATAGACCAATTTCGATATATTAAAATTCAGCCTAAAACAAAAGACCTCAACATAGGGTTTGCGAAATAATCCATACAAACACTATATTTTATTCCCCAGAACCTCGTGTTGATGTCTTTTGTTTCAGGCTGAATTTAAATAAATCGAAATTGGTCTATTTTTAGCTCACTCGCTCGTGTCTCCATTTGCTCGGGACCTGCGTGTGTTCAATGGGGTATTGGTCAATACACGCGGGAATTGTATGATTTGCTTCTAGAGTGTGACTTATGCCAGTCGTCGGTTTTGGTCAAAGAGACCATATCGGCATACCTTGAAAAGATTCGTCAAAACAAAATATCTAGCAAATCATTTTGTTTCTCTTCTGACACAGAAGTTAAATGGTTCTGTTGCAACAAAAGCTGAAAGTTGTCTTAAATCGGTTCTTAATCTTAAAGCGTCATACTGAAACCACAAATTCATATTTTGCCTTTTCTTCTATTTGCATGGGGGAGCTGGTGGTTTGGTATTTATAGTTCTTAAAGATAAAGTAACAGTTGGACTGCGTGCGAACGCAAAGTTGCCCAACTTTTTGCGTCATATTACGTGATGTGGTTTTACCACATTAACGACATTGAGGTATTTTATATCAAGTGATATCAACGCCATCATGTAGAACCATGCAACTTTTTTATATCAACTCATTGCAGTTTTCGAAACTTTAATTAAACTGCTTTAATTATTTAAATTTGGATGGAATGTTTAACTTTATCTTATATTGCAAAAGTATTTCGAAATGGATTATATTTGATCTGCTCACTCGTCCTTTTTCCCTCTCCCCTGTAAAAGTTAGACCAACAAAAGCAAGGTTCTAACAGATTTTTCAGTTTTCCTTAAAGTTGGGTTGCGAAATCCGAATCTATGAAGTTTGGCGTTTTTAATACAGTTAAGTTGCATTCAACTTCAATAAAAGTTGCGGCCTGTCTGTTGACCGGGACAAGAAAAGAGTGTATATGGAATAAAACCTTAATTTGATCCTTTCAATCGGGTGGTCTTTGACATATGTGAAACAACCTGCATGTCTTTAGCTTATGCTATAGTTCTTAATTCGAATTATCGTTTATTGTTCACTGCTTCGAAAGAGTTTTTAAAAGTCTTCCAGATTGTATGTCGTAAAACAAAATGTATTCTTTGCCCTTTGTCTTCTGTGCACAAAGAGCCAGCAGAACGTGATTAGAACTTGTTTTCCTTAACTTGAATTTTCTTTAATACTGAACTGTTTCCATAACATTTAATTTCAATTAAGAGTTTACAGGAACTTCCGGCAGCTGTAAAAATCTTATTAATGTATCCACGCTTCTCACTTTAATTAGTTTGAAAACGACAAAGCGCAGGCGTATACTTCTCGAAGAAAAACAGTTGTCGCTATTAGACGTATTCGAGCGGTTAAGTGTGCTTTAAACGCTGTATGACAAATACAACTTTGATTTTTGCCCCTTGTGCAAGACATTTTTGAATTATGAGTTGCGTGGTCTGGGGTGAAAAAAGTCGGAATAGTGAAAAAACACTTGTACTCAATCAAAATCTGAACGTTCACCCACGCAAAGCAAACATTGCATGTTGTGGTCACTTGAAGAAGAATCAACCGAGAAGTTGATTTTTTTCCTGTAAACTGTCAGGTTGACGCATTTATAGTGACGCATTATATATATCATTAACCTAATAATTTCACCCTTTTAGGTGGAGGGCAAAAGAAGTCTTTTCAATAGACGGAACTGAACGGTTTTAGTGTTCACGGTAACATTTGAGAATGAGTAGGAGTTTGAGAATTTTATGTCAGATTAACTCAAATAGTTAGCGACTATACCGCAGTCTTTGCTAATATGTGTTCTCTCATATACAAATACATGTTTATGGCGAATACAGACACAAAGAAAGCACTTATTGCTCTTTATGAAAGCACACGACTACTTCCTGACCAGTTGTGCTTCCGTTGTTTGAGGGTGAACAGGATTGAACCAGTCGGAGCGTTCGGCAACAGGTTGTGCATTTTAACTTGTAAAAGAAAATTCCATTCCAAGATCATACAATTAACGGAATTGAAAAACGAATCTTGACACGATTCTTCATGAATTGGGATGACTAATGATCATGTGATTTGGTTTCATCGCGAAAACTGTGATTACCAACTCCGATATTCATCAGTCCTAAATTCTGATAACGATATATATTAATTATTCAACCACACCCACGGATATTGATAAATTAATTCTCACAAACAGGCTTTCTTAACAAACCAATTAGATAAAATCAAGAATTAGTCTTGATTATAAATTACGTTTTTGGCGATCATTCTGTAAAAAATGATTGGTTGTGAGATTACTGTGGTGATTCGGTCGGCGGGGGTTACTGGATATAACAAGAACAAGCTGTTTGTGCAGTAATCAAACAACGGCAAGACGGCCAAAGGCGTAAAACTAAATTTTTCGTGAATTTCCTCAAAGATTTGTTTCTTTCCGTTGGTAATATCTAAGAAAAAAGAAGGTGAAAGATGGAGATCGAGTCGAAGTGCCGAACAGTTAAGGCCCATTTGGGTCCGATTAAGTTCCGATTCAACCCTGTGGTGACGATCCTCTCATCCGTTATTATTTGGGCATTTTCCGCTTGGTGTATGACATATCCGACAGCAGCCCGACTTGAGCTTGCCAAATGGACATCTTGGGTCACCCAGAAATGGACTTGGTTGTACATAGGCACACAGGATATATGGACAGTCTTCATTATCGTGGTGTATTTCTCAAAGTATTCCAAGATCAAACTTGGAAAAGACCATGAAAAGCCAGAATTCAGCGATGCCACGTACTTCACCATGCTGTTCGCGGCAGGTATTGGCATCGGGCTGTTCTACTTTGGAGTAGCAGAGCCTATATGGCACTACGCTCCCGGGAAGTATGGGAACAGATACTGGGGACGGTGAGTCAGAAAGTGATTGTGAATAGAAGTAGTTTAGAGTCAAAAACATAACAAAAATAGGTGAAATCGCTTTTCTTTGTGCACACTTTATTTATATGAATATATTTTATAAGAACATCGACGTTCGGGTTTTCCCACATTTTAAGAACAACTGGGAGTTGAGAGCGAACTCGTGGGCAAACACTGGCGTCAAGACCCAACTATATAACTAGAACGGTTATTTTATGCATAACAATAAGGAAAAAAAATTAAAAATAGTTTGTGGCTGAATTTTTCAAAAAAATTAAGATCAACTAATTTCGACCACAACTATCTGGTTACTAGAAAAACAAGTTTGTATTATAATTTGTTCTTTTATTGTCAATGCCTAAGAATCACTCAGTTTCAGAGTCACTTTATCGAGTTGATTTAACAATGGACAGACTCAGTTTTGACAACGTTATCGCCAAAGTAGTTTAGACTTTGGCGTTTAGTTACTAGTGGTTTCGTCAGGAGATCTTCTAAAGATTTTCAAAACTCACAACTAGAAAAGGTTTATGAAATTCGCCATCCACATCCTTAGAAGAAGAAACTCTTGTGATTTTGAATAACTTTGTTGCATCACTTTCTACAACTCTACGATGAAGTTTAGTATAAGTTTTGCAAAATTTACTACAGAACGGCGTTCCAAAAAAAAAATTGGTCTAGTTATTAGTTATTTTTACACCCGTATCTTGGGGAAATCCAGTTTTCTTTTTTTAAAATAGGAAACGAGCCAATGAATTCAACAAGGAAGAGAGACAACAGGAATTCATCGAAAGTTTTAGTTAGATTCTGACATGTTGAGTTATGCTTAATGTAACTCTGGTTTGCCATCACTTGAGGTTATTTTAGAAATTTATTACTTTCAGATGCGGAAATTACCTTTAGCTTTATTTGACATGAAAAAAGTAAACATTTTGAAAGTTTGTGGTTTATCTTTCTTGTAAGGGAAAATTCATTATGTCTGTCTGTGTTCAAGAAAATAAATCTATAAAAAAGTAGGAAGTTTTAATCACCAAACTCCTTTTGCTTGTATGCTAATTTGGATCATTTATAAAACAAAATCGCAAAAGCAACTGATTCCGGCTACTAAACTGTTATTAATTTTTAATCGTGTTCGCCCACATGTCACTTCTTTTTAGTACAAATGTACAAATAGAGTTGATTGATTTCTTTCTTGTCACCTTTCTAAAGCAAATGAATATTGGATTTGTCTTGCTCCGCGAGACAGGACATACAGATAATTGCTATATTTTGTTTTCAAGTTTTCTGGAAGTCGTAATATATATGGAAGACCACATGTTTAGCGAGTGTGGTGAAATATATTCTTTACTTACGTCAACCAAGGGTAGCCCACTTTGTTGCTGTGCACAGATGGTTAGTAAAACCGGAACTTTAAAAATCAAATGCAATTGATTGATTGATTGAGAGATAATGTGAACTCGGGTCATTGTTTGAAATGTGAGCGGAAGTTTCTTTTAAGCTCAATTTTTAAAGGAGACAACACATGCGTAAATTTAGTTTACTTAACTTTTTTTCAGTGAATAAAGTATTTTTGAAACATCTGTTAAGTTTTTATCTCGGTCTCTTATCAGCAGCAAGACTTGGTTTAGGAGCTTGTTGTAAGCTGTTCTTAAAGAACTCCTCTGACTGCCAGTTGCAGAAAGAATTCATTTTTGGTCATTAATAATATTGCATCTGCTTACAAAAGTAATTTGTGGCTCCTTACAAACCTCCAAGCCCTTTCCTTCCTTCAAATGTTTGCTTGTGATTCATAAATACAATCACAAGTCTTAATTTCTGTTGCTGTCCGATGCTATGGAAAGGTTCGACGTATGATATAAGATGCACGGATGTCTAAATACTATTAAACTCGAGCGTACTTCTCAATCACTTATCGATACTTACTGATGGCATTCCGGTAATTTTTGTACTAATAATTATTCAAATTATTTTATTTTAATTATGAATTAATTGTGTGTTGGATAAGTGCTGTTGGATATATATTGTTATTGTTACTGTTGCTCTTATTGCTCTTGTTATTGTTATTATTATTATTATTATTACTTATGCTTAATAATTTTTAAACTAAAGAATGATTGTAATTTTTAAGCATCTTTTTTATTCATGTATTGTATTTTTACTATGATTATCAACAAAGTTATTATTTTAATTATTAAATTATTATTTTTTTTATTTTTCATTTCTGTTAACACCTTTAAACTATATAGTTGTTAAAGACCTAACAGCTGCTTCACATTTCTATTTTCGTTATTTTTGTTTCTGTAACATATTGTTTCTTATTGTTGTTATTCTTATTATTGCTATTATTATTATTAAGTTAAGGGCGCCTGCTGTATTTCAAATGTATTAATCAGATTGGATCCGTTTTTAGGTATACGGACAATCAACGCGCGCAAGATGCAATGAACCTTACGTATTTCCACTGGGGTGTCCACGCGTGGATCGTGTATGCCCTCATAGGCTTGTTACTTGGCTTCGTTGCTCACCGCAATGGCCTCCCCATGACAATGCGCTCGTGTTTCTACCCGTTGCTAGGAAATAAGGTGTTTGGCACTGCAGGGGATCTCATTGACGCTCTTTCCATCATATGCACCATGTTTGGAGTTTGTACCAGTCTGGGCTTGGGAGTTCTCCAAGTGGTCGGTGGCCTTCGTCGTATCAACAGTCAGATCGAGGAAACTTTACGAAACCATATCATCACCATCTGGGTAATTACAGCCGTAGCGACAGCTTCGGTTGTGAGCGGTTTGAAGCTGGGAATCCGCCGTCTCAGTGAGATTTGCTTTGCCATTGGAATGCTCCTGATGCTGGTTGTGTTCTTCTACGATGATACTTGGTATATGCTAAACTTGTATGTGCAGAGCTGTGGCAACTACCTCCAGTGGATCGTCCAGCTGGGTTTCCACACAGACGCCTTTGCGCAACTTGGTAATGCTCCGGATGGCAAAGAAGCAACCAACTGGATGAACTCGTGGACCATTTTCTACTGGGGCTGGTGGATTGCCTGGTCGCCATACGTTGGCATGTTCATCGCCAGAATCTCCAAAGGTCGCACCATCAAAGAGTTCATCAACTACACCCTTACTCTTCCAATTCTTTACACGTTTCTGTGGTTTGCGGTGTTTGGAGGCGCTGCGCTGAAGATGGAACGAGATGCAGCCATTGCGGGTATAACCTGTAATTCAACGCTCGGCGGAGCAGCATCGCACCAAGGTGATAACGGTCTGTATCGCCTAAGTTGCCGTGGCAAGAATGATATGTGGTTTGACGTCATATATCAGTACGGTAACTTAGGAGGACTTCTGTCTGCAATATCGCTCATAAGTATCGTTCTATACTTTGTGACTAGCTCAGACAGTGGTTCTCTTGTCATAGACTGCCTTTCAGCCAACGGCGATCCTAATCCCCCAGTTACTCAACGAGTGTTCTGGGCACTGACTGAGGGTGCTGTGGCCACTGCTTTGTTGTGCGCTGGCGGTAGTGATGCTCTGACTGCGCTTCAAGCCGTGTCCATTACGTCAGGTCTTCTCTACACAATCATTCTCAATTTCATGTGCGTGTGTTTGTGGAGAGCTCTCAAGATAGAAGCTGGTGATCTGGACGCAAATGGGCCGGGGTTTTCCACTGGATTGCTGGACCCATTATACAAGCCCTCGTCAAGCCGGGTATCGAAGACTTTAGTGGCTGTATTGGTGCCGTGGTGGCCCCTGGGTAAGGCTGCAGGGAAGTTGTACAACTCAAATAGTTGTTGCTACATGATCATTGTGGCCCTTCCGTTCTACACTTGGATCGTTCTGGAAGTGCTGCAAGTGATCGACCCTGGCTTGGCTTACCTGGGCTGGGCAATCTTCTTTGGCTTCGTGAGCTATGCCACTGGTATACGGTCTAACATGCGCCAGAAGTACGACATCAACGGCAACTTGGCTGAAGATTTCTTCGCAGTTTTATTCCTGTACCCACTGGCGGCAGTGCAGATGGCGGATCACATGGAGTTTTCACAACTAATGGAAGAAGATGCGGAGAATGCAAAAGGCGGGGCAGCTCGCGAGGCGCTTGCCATGCGCTCCCTCTTGGAGAAGGATCCTGAGAAAGAAAACGGTTTCTCGCCTACGACACAAGCTGCAGAGTAGTCAAGATGAACACTCGAGTCATCGCAATCAAAGATGCTCTCCTCACTTACTGTATTTCTTCTAGTTAGTCTCCTAAGCTCAGTTGTTCAAAAGTAGGTTAAGCGAGACATACGATTCTAAAACCACGTAGTCCATTTTTAAACAGTATTGTTGAAACAATGCAAGGAAACCCAGCTAGTTATATAAACCAGAAGTTAATGTTTGTACCAGTTTATGGGGAATCTTTAGATTAATCTTATTTTTAAATGTCAACAAAAACTCTCCCTTTGGAAATTGGAGAATACTTATGTTTCCGACTTTCGAGACTGGGAGCCTGTTGGAATGTTAATTAACTGGAAGAAATGCGGTACTCAGGGTACTTACTATTTAAAGAGAAGTAGGTTAAGGCTGGATGGGGCTTTTGCTAGAGGTGCGGGTGGCGGGTGGAGGAGAAACTCTTTGGATGGAAGGTACCCCGAATTAAATTTTGAATAACAACATTTATCTGGACACCGTTCTACTCTCGTCGCCTTTTCCCACTTTAAATCAATTTCAGTCCCCTGATCGATAGGTATGCAAAATTTTAACTTTATACTATTCGCTGGGAAAGAGGGAAATTCAAACACCTAGTACTCAAATAAAGTTAGGCATACACGCGCAGACTGTCTACTTACTTACTTCAACGAAATGCCATAGCACCCGGTGTTACTTTTCAACCCGTTTAACTTCTGTACGTTTGACGATTCCGTGCTATTTTAGACATCTGTTTTCATTCACTTTGTTGATAGTCAGTCGGTCGAATAATGCGTTTACCGGAACTGTTTATAGAGTATAAGGAAAGATGTTTTCACGAGATCTATGAAGTCGAACATCTGTTCTTTCGCAGCAAGCTGGCAAACTGCTGCAACAATAGGTGCTAACAATTACGAGTTTTCCTTCTGTGTTTATGCAAACTTCTGTCGTTGAGCTTTATAAAATGTTGGGTGAACAAAAACATTTTATGCAAGACTAATGAAATTGTAAGCATTATTGATAGTACGTAACAGCTCGCTTCTACTCGGGTTGTATTTGCGAAAACACGCGCGGGATAAAACAGGGATTGTTATCGTTTATTTTATTACTCGTTAGTAAGGGAAATAAAATGCTGAAGAAGCTGCACATAGTTCGTTTGTTTCAGACTTGATCTTACCCAATGATGATGGCTTTGGACGTTGTTGGTTGTCAGGGTTGGGATCTTGGTCGGGCGGTTCCTAAGGTCTGTTGTTGCACCGAATTCGCCCTGTCAGATGACTGAGGGAGGGCAGAAAAATTGAAAATTGTACGTGCTCGCGTGCACATGTAGAGATCGGAAACATACATATTGCTTCGAATAAGCGCCCAGCTGTACCCTTATAAACGCCCCCCTGAGGTTGCGCGAGTGTTTAAATAAACTTTCGCGTCCTAATAAACGCCTCTACCCGAACGAATGCCCCTCCAATTTTGAGGAAAACTTTAAAGAAAAATTAATAAAATTAGTTATTTTCAGTTGTTGCTAGCATGGTACATCTGCCTGATAACAATTTTTAACGAATATTTTGTGATAACGGAAGAAATATCAAAATAAACATGTTTGTTTTACTCATTTCTTGAATTTAAAAACAGACTGCACGTCTAATCGAACAAACGCCCCGCCATCGCAACAATACGGTATCCAACACACTTCCCAATACATAAACAGCCGTCACTTGCACATAGTCGTAGTCACACACACACACACACACAAACGTAATACCGACACAATATTCTCTTGGTGGCACGGATACAGCGGAAATGTTTCAATTGCTTGAGAATCAAGCCTCCCGTGTAGAAAAGTTTAAATTTACTGAAACTAACGTTATATGTTAATTGGTATTCTACTTAATTTACTGCGTAATTCGTTAAGTGTGCGAAAAATTATTCGTGAATTTCTTTGTTGTATGCAATAGTTTCTTGGTTTATGTTAATTAAGTGTCTATAAACTTTACATGAAACACTTTAGTTAGGGAGTTTGTAGGAAACATCTCCTTTTTGAGCTAAGCTATATGTTCAAAACCTGGCAAGTGTTTCGGCCCTTTGTAAACACATTTTGATATATAATGGTGAAACTAAGGAATTTTTTTTTGCATCATATTTTAATTTTAGGTTTAATCCATTCACTCCCAGAAGTGCCAGTTGATGTGTTGGTTTTTCCATTACCTTTTCCCGTTCATTTGTTTTATTTCCCCTCCTCTTACAGAGTTTTGAGTGAATGATTAGTTCCTGTGTTCTCACATGATAATTACCTATTTCTATTGCTGGTGCAAGAAGATTATAGATGTTGATAATTCACCCAGATGTTCTTATGGTTTTAGTGGTATCAGTGATGAAAATGCGGACTGGCTGAAGCTGGCAGGAGAACAAGACTCCGAAGACGACTCTGATGAAATGGTATGAGTATAGCTTAATCAGGTCTGGCTGTCGATATCAGGTTGTTTTCTGTTACGGATTATAAATTAAGAAGATCCACAACAAGACAAATAACTACTTTCCACCTTAATCGCCGCCTAAAACAAGCAATCAGCACCATTTGCTTGTGGTAAACCTTAAATAAATACAGTGTTTGTTTAGAAATGCTCAAAGGCGTGAAAGATCCCTTTCAAAATCGAGCTGTTTTATTACCGCATGTACTTTAAACGGCAAACCTTTACGGGCAAAACTTTACTGCCCTTTCAAAGATCAACTCTTGACTCAAATTTCACCAACAGCCGGACGATGAATTTGATGCAACGTTAGAAGAAGATGGTGAAGACGAAGATGACGATGGTGATGATGATGATGATGGTGATGATGATGATGATGATGATGATGATGATGATGATGAATACGGTAGTGACGAGAGTGACAGTGATGATGAGGTATCACGTGCTACTGATTCTTTAGGATGGTTCTGTTAGTAACGTCTCGTACTACAAACTGTTACAGTGGAACCCCAGTGTAACGAACCCGGATATAACGAACTCCCCATTATAACAAAGTGCTCTCTTTGGTCCCGGCAAAAGTACAGTAATTTGTATGGCACATAACCTAGTAATAACGAACCCCGATTTGACGAAAACCCCGTTTTAACGAACCAAATTTGGTCCTGACGAGAAATTTTACCCCGATATAAAGAAATTTTCTCGACTTCAGGCGACTGAATGTAACATTTATTGAAAATTCTAGTTTAAGAACAGAAGCCTAACAAGCGCAATTGTGATACGCTTTTGTTTTGTTAAATAATTATTTTGTTTCAGTCTTGGTTTTACTGTGAACTGTTGAACAGTACTTTCAAGCTCGGTTCTGGTTCTGTGTAAATCACACAATTAATGAAATACAG
>JAOBYF010191990.1:0-10481 GCA_025403605.1 Parazoanthus darwini | reverse complement strand
ATGATGTAATGACAATGATGAAAATAATAACAATAATATTGTTAATGATAATAATAATCTTATTAATAATCATAATAATAATCATAATCATAATAATAATAATCCAGTGTTCTAACCATAGGTTGTCTCTAGTGGGCTTTTTAGTTGTCTCTTCAAGTTTACGACATTGTCAACCCCTCTTCTAATACAACTTACCATCCTCAAAGACCCAGAGGGCGATCCAGAATCTCTCGCTTCCAGCTGTACAGTACAATGCAATGCAATACTACACAACGCAACACAATACAATACAATACAATACAATACAATACAATACAATACAAAACCTATACTAACACACATTATTGTTTTAAATAGCTTTCTTTGGTGGTTTTCTTTATTTCTCTTTATAGAATGCCTATGCAGTGTAAATGGCACCTGTAATGATGGACCGAAAGGCGATGGAAGTTGCAGGTGTAAGCACAACTGGAAAGGAGCCTACTGTAACATTAGTAAGTACTACGCCAACGGGATGTAACGCAAATGTTGATCATCGGATATCCTGGAACAGTTTTACAGCACTGAGAACTTGTATTAATTAAGGACCGCGTAGAAGTACTTGAGGCTTGGGAAATCAATTCAAACGGCAAGGCCCGAAGTCATGAAGATGGGGCGTGTTTGCCACAAGAACATTTTAAATTACTTGTTCGGGAAAAATGCCGTTACCAATTTGGTAGTCTTCTAGTTTAACAGGGCGACAGCTTCCTGCATCATTTCAACCATGAGGAAGGCCAGAGATTGACTAAAACCTGTTTATAACTTTATAACTTTGTCTTTAGCATCAATTTCTATTTTAACCAGAGTCACATATGTTAATCTTTTAAAGTTTTGATATTTCCTAAACACACCTGGACTCTTTCTTGGACAGCGCGATACCTAAAATCGTTGGCAGACTTTATTAGCTACTTCAGTAACTTTTTTGTAGTTTGTGGTTCGGAACCAGTCAATCAAGAATCCAGATTTACTGTGAATGTCTTCACTGAGTTTCAAAAACGATCTAACACGTGTTCATTGTCTTACGCTTGCAAGTAAACACTTAGAGATGCTGGTGACTGACTCCAAACCACGACTGTGCAAGAATTCACTGTTTAAGTAAACTGTGGTCACGATTTGGCGCGTAGCGTTGTAAAAAAGAAAGCGTGATCAAGTTCATAGTGATACGGCTGTCTTTTCAGGTACTGACAACAGTAACTGCCCCGGTGGATGTAGTCAATTCGCTACGTGAGTAACTTATCATTTGATATCTTCTTTTTCTTGGTGCAATGTGTAAAGCTGTTCGTTGTAGCCAAAATGAGGCAAATTTTGCTTGAACTATGTGTAACAAAAGAGATTTTTTGTTTTCAACGCCTTTTGCGGAGTATTAGAAAGATTGCGTAATCCGTCAAAGTAGCAACCGTCGCGATGACGAAAACGTTAATAAGAGGGGCTGCTGGGCCGTGTTCCCTTTTTTGTTTATGTAATTCGTTCATTTATATTTTGTATTGCATTTTTGCTTTGAACGGCAATCATTAGTTTTTCTCAAGCCGGTTGAAGATAGATACAATTTATATAAAACTGTCACTTTCTCCACAGTACCCCAAAATTGAGCTTTCCAAGTTTTGTTTCTCGAGCTTGCTGCATTCCCGCGTTACGTTGTTCAATTACGCAATAAAGTCTATTGTATTATGTCGCTCTCGTTGACTTTTCCAGTAATAACAAACCACAACAAAATCTTTGTTTTCACTTCGAATAATAACTTAATTGTAATTCTATTGAACATGTTTTTAAAAAAAGCGATAAGTTCTGGCTTCCTGGAATAACCATAGGATCAGGGAGCCAGAGCTATTGTTTCATTGTATATGATTAATAGGAAGGTAAAGAGTAAAGGACAAAAAAGGAAAACTAAGATACCAGATACAATAAGAACATTGCAAGGAAACAGGTACAAGGGACAACAATTGCAATAAGATAAACTAAAAAGAATTCGATCGCATTAACAGTTGTAAATGGATTAGAATATTTGGAAGAGTGTTTTTCTTGCTAAGACTAGAGATTTAATGTCAAAATAATGTCTCGATGGATAGAGATTTCAAACCTGCATCCAGTGAATTCCATACTTTTGGTCTAGCGTAATTTGTTTTGAATAAACCATAATTAATTCTTGCACGCCTAATTGACCCATCCTACCACAATCTTTTACTCTTCACAGCTGCCGTGGCTCCCCAGACAACGCAACATGTGAATGCGATGCTGGATATGCTGGGAACGGAACGTTCTGTAACGGTAGGAAAATTTTCAGGAATGTCAATTAAGGCTCGTCTATTGGAATTAAAACTAAATCTTTTTTTAACTCTATTTTCACTTCCCGATCTAGAAACTCTACTTAGGGCCATTTTAAGGCTCATCTATTGGACCTAAAACTAAATCTTTCTTTTAGCTCAATTTTTACTTTCTACTTAGGAACATTTTCAGGAATGTTAACTAGGGCTCGTATAATGGAACTACAACTAAATCTTTCTTTTAGCTCTATTTTCACTTCCCGATCTAGAAATTCTGCTTAGGAATATTTTCAGGAATGTTAATTAAGGCTCGTGTATTGGAATTAAAACTAAATCTTTCTTTTAGCTCTATTTTCAATTCCCGATCTAGAAATTCTACTTCGGAACATTTTCAGGAATGTTAATTAAGGCTCGTCTATTGGCGTTAAAACTAAAACTTCCTTTTAGCTCTATTTTCACTTCCCGATCTAGAAATTCTACTTAGGAACATTTTCAGGAAAGTGAATTAAGGCTCGTCTATTGAAATTAAGTTTTAGCTCTATTTTCCGTTCCTAATCTAGAAGTTCTACTTTGAAAGCCATTACGTTGAAGCTAATAACCTACTGTAGCCCACTTAAGAATAATAATAAATTAATTTCTGATAGATAAAAACTTAAAACCAAGGCGCTTACTTTTTCTCGTTTTCAGCAATCAAGGTGTGCTCTACAAACAATGGAGATTGTCACAAATATGCAAAATGCACTCAGGATTCTGGGAGATATCACGGCCGGGTTTGCAGCTGTTTACCCGGTTATACGGGGGACGGTGATTTTTGTCAAGGTGAGACATACATGATAGTTTCATTTTCGTTTCTCAGAGCGTACCAGGAAGAAACCGTAGAAATAGTGTTGTTACGAGAATGTCGATGAAGTTAATTTAATTTTAATACAACAATAATGACCAAAACAACGAACACTTTATTGGCTTTGACAAGACACCAGTACGAAAATATGTGATATGTACCAATAAAACAAGATTAAGATCAGACTTTGAGCTTCATAATATACCAATAATATCATCTTCACGATATACTAACAAAAAACTTTTAATGGGTTAGTCATAGATCCACAGCACATAGCTAGGATGTAGTAAACTCACCGCTTCACTGAATCATATAGCAGTTACTCTGAAACAGAGGACCTCCCTGAACGAGAGAACTCAAGGTTATTTGTAGATTGAAGGCCATTATCTTATTTCTACTGATTAGGGAAATGAGCTCATTATTAGGTTCTGTTTGTTCGCAGCCATTGACCCATGTCAGACCAATAAAGGTGACTGTCATGAGAACGCTACTTGTTCTATGGTTGGACCAGGGAAGGTTTGTATCATGCAGCTGTTAAGGATATTGTTTTTTATGCTGACAAGCTAGTTGCCGGTGTTTACAAGACATCGGCTGTGGTTTTTTGTAGATACACGTACAAAGTTTGAAGCGACTGTTTTATCTACTAGTTAAATCCAGTTTGTCTTAATTCTTTAGAAATCTACTTAAAATACTTAAAATTTTGTTTTCATTTCAGCGTAACTGCTTGTGTAAAGAAGGTTTCTCTGGTAATGGAGAAATCTGCCTTGCGATAGATCCGTGCAAACATGTAAGTATATGTTTGTTGGCATATAATGATGCATTTCACTGTGGGTCTACTCAATTCTGGTCTGCGGAAACTAATCCGAACTTAGGTGGCGTTTACGCGATACCGGAATGAATTTCATTCATTTTTCATTTTTTTCATTCCACTTTTTCATAGTTGTTCTCATTCTGGAATGAAAATACGGCAAGAAAATCGGCGGTTCGAAAGTATCAGTGAGCTGATCAGCTTAATAAATCCGCTCGACTAATTCCGCACTGGAATGAGCTCGTACCTAATTTACATGATTCTTGTGGAACGTGCGGTCAGGTTACATTCCGGAGAGAACGTTTCGATCCGTTGCAACTATCGGGTTCATGTACCGGAATGAGATTCTAAAAGGTATCATATAAACGAATATAGATACCCAAATTAATTGAGTATTAGGGCTGTGTTCTGTTTTTTGCATATTACTTCTTACTAAAAGCAATTATTAAAAGCGCCTTATAAAGGTGAGAGAAACGCGTTGTTTTTACTATTATTACTAATACTATCATTATAATTTTTAATGGTTGTTAATATTAGTAGTGTTGCAGAGAAAGACATATTGGTCTTGCGTTCTCTCTTTTACACTTGATTAGTGTGAAGTTCCATTCGGAATATTCGTTCCCCATAATATACCATGTGTTTATATTACTGTACAAACCATGGGGATTATTACTGTTGTTATTTTTTTTCTATTTTCCTTTTAATTTGCCTCTCCAGGAAAATGGAGGCTGTAGCTTCCGCGCAGAGTGTAAACAAACCGGTCCTCATGAACGGAGATGTACTTGTAAAGGAAAATATGTTGGGGACGGTGTGACATGCCTTGGAGACAGCATGGATGTAAGTGTTTGCCTTTTAAGTGATAGTAGTATCCAGTAAGGTTTGATCGCTCAGCACTAATAATGAATATCCAGCAAAATAAACTGTTCGTTGTTGTTTTCAAAATAAACAAGGGGTTGTGGTGACCCTATCAAAGGGTGTGTCGTTGTTTTGTTGTTTTTCTTGGGTTTTTTTTTTCATTTTTTAAGTAATCTTGACGAGGCTTAATAAATAAGCAAACAACTTTCTTAAAAGGTGACGCTGTTCCATGAGAACTGGTGAATGATACTCAACAAAACCTTAACATTCCCCGTAATTCCAAAGTTGTAAAGGTGGCTATTGAGAAGCATGTAGGAAAACCTTTATAATCCACGTTAAAGCAATGAATTATCGTTTGCAAACTCATGTTGGAAATCAGTTATTATCACTGTTCAGTTAATGGTTGTAATTTTATTTGAGAAATGGTGCTTGTTGGCGGGAGTATGTATGACTTTGCCTTTTCTCACATAGGCATGGTTCATCAGCTACTTTGAGATAATGGAGAGGGGGTAGATGTTCTAAGCTGGGCAGCCGAAGATACCTTTTTCTGTTTCCTCCATAATTTTGAAACTTTAAGGTGCTAAAGACTCCCCTCAAGCCCCTTCCTCTTCCCGGCTCCACAGTCCCTGCTTATGGTTTGTTTGCTTCACAGGCTTTGAAGCATGATCCACAGCTGTCAAAATTTGGCGAACTAGTCCGGGTAAGTACCGGGTGGTATTAGAACAACTGGTTTTTTACCGTTGGTAAATTAAAGAAAGTTGTACTTTAACTATGAATATCTCAAACTCCTAATGTAAGCAGTAAATCTAACAAAAAAATAAACGCCAACTTTTGTTTTTTCAGAAATATAAACTGGAGAAATATTTGGAATCAAATACAAATTCAGGTTTATTGGCACCCACAAACAATGCGATCGAGAAAGCTTTTCCAAGAAGAAAGGTATCTTCTTTGTTTTTATGTTTAACCTGCCAGTTGTAGATAACGATATTGTCTTCAACGGTAACGGTAGGGTTTAACTCAAATTTTCAAACGTTGTTCGGGGAAGTTAACCTCCCCTACTTTAAAAACCGTGCTACAGTTAATTTAACTTAATCGCATTTTACTTTGGCAAATAAACTCGACGTATTCGTCCGAAACGACGCCTAAAGAGTCCATGCACTGTTACTTCGAGACAAACAGAACGGTATTGTGGTTAGAACGCATAATTAAAGGTAATGACTGGTTATTCCAAACGTGGAAGTTTGGGAATAAGACCAATTAAAGCGTACAGCCTATCTTTCCATGCTCTGATACATGTATGTGACCCAATACAATGCAATACAGTGCAGCGCAGCACAGTACACTACCTTATTATATGGCTGACTGATTTCGCGTGCTATGATTGGTCAAACTCAGGTCCGTAAGTTGCCGTTCGGACATCTAGTTCTAAAGCCGCTGTCATTTACAGCCTCACTTGCTTCAAATAATCAACAAAGCCATATATTAATCATCTTAATAGCCCCGTTTGCTCGGTTCGTACGGCAAGTTATGGATGCTCGTTTGTTCCTTCCTTGTTTTCATTGCCCGCGCCCTTCGCGCTTGGGCCATATAAAAAGAAGGCAAAAACTCGGTCTATATCTTGCCGTACGGACCTCGCACTCGGCTATGAGAGGTATGTACACTACGTTGAATAAAATACAATACTGACAATGCAATACAGTGCAATACATTAAAATGCATTTCAACCAAAAAAAAATATAGTATCAACAGTACAATACTCCTATCTTCTCCCCTGTATTGTAACAAGGTTGTTTTTAGTTTTAAAAACTGAACGCAGAGGCCGTGGAACTAAGAACGCAAGAAAAGTAGTTAAAACGTTTGTTCGGGGTTTCTTTAAGAGCTGTTATTTACTGTGTGCAGCGTATATCTCCTTTTCTGTATTGACAACTTGGATTCCTCCTTGCAGCGCCGAAGCAGTTCTCCCTCTAAGGAACAGATCCTAAAGTACCACGTCATTAGTTGTATTCGTTTGTCAAGTATTGCCTTGGCAACAGATGTCAATTTGACATCTCTCTTGGGTCCGCCTCTTAGGATGCAGCGAGTAAATGTAAGGACGTTAGAAAGATTGTAGCAAAGAGTATCTGCACCATTGTTCACTACGTGTATGCGTTTCTAGTGTGGTAGATTTATTATTCCATTGTGCAGCCTTCTGTTATTAAGGTTTAGAAATAATAATAAACAAACAAATTAATTAACTCTTTAGTTGGAGCTAAACTGAATGTACAGTTTAGAAAAACAATAGACAGATGATTTACGATACTTGGTTGTTGCATCGTTTACCTATTCCCCACTCCTAAAACTACAAAAGGACTGGGTCTGTCTACCCAAACAGTCCCAGAAGGCAGTGCTGCAACGCATTATTTTTGAAAATTCGCACGATTGTATTTGTGTTATTGATTTTTTTTATGTCTTTGTTTAAGACTTGAATATTTGATCCATTCAGTATACATTTTTGAAGTCCTTAGGGACAAAGTGACTGTATATAGTAGTTAACAGTTTACCAGTCGTTAGTGAGTTAGTTGAATCTTCCGTTTCGGAAGTGAGTGAGTTGATACTTCCATTTGGGAAATAAGTTAGAACTTCCGTTTGGGAAGGAGTTGTGTTTAAGATTCTTCCACTTGGGAAGGACAGCCGGATTATCAATTTTCTTCCTGGCAGCCAGAACTATCGTATAAAGTTATCAAGTTATAAAGTTGTCAAGTCATCAAGTTTTCAAGCTATCAAGTATAAAGTTGTCAAGTTATCAAGTTTTCAAGTCATCAAGTTATAAAGTTGTCAAGTATGTAAGAACGACACCAACAACCGTGAAGAATAAACTGAAAGAAAACAGCTCTACAAAAACGACCGTGTACAAATTCCCACACTGCCTACCCCAATGACTTCCACGATTGCCTTGATTCCAAGCTGCTGCACGATAGGCGAGATTTTGGACAACATTAGGCTTTCATGCCGCTTCTTTGTATTCCTTTCCAGTCTCTCTTGGGTGATGAAAGACACGTTCAGTACATAGGAGTACGAGCCCGACGAGCTGGACTCTGACGCCGCCTGTGTGTTTGGTATCGTGGACTTGGTACCAGTCTCCTTCGTTTCAAGTGCTTCTGAGCGGCTGGGGGCCAATTTTGCAGTTAAGTATTCAGTTAATTCAACAGTGCGCATTTCGATGGTCTTTTCTTTGTCCAAGGACCAAACCTAAGAACAACAAAACGTAACTTGATTTTACGATTTGGGTCACTACTAAGCATTAACCTTCCTATGATGCTTATTTTCCTTTACAGCGTCTTCTCAACGCTACTGAGCAACAGTGCTCGCCTAACTTCCTCTGGGACTGGTTTCCCAACCTCTAACTATCTCTCGGGTAAAGAACGAGAGATTCGAAGAACGGTCTTCTCGCCCTCTCTGGGCTTTTGTGTAAACGAAATCTATCGGTTTGTAAAATTACGAATTTGGTGGATAAGTTCCATTTAGATCAAAGAAAAACATATCAAATTTCAGAAGAATTTTAAAAAGGCGGTTGTTGGGAAATAGAGCCTCAGCAGAAAAGCTAACATTAATTCTAATTCAAAATTGATTTGTGTTTTGTATAATGCTTAGGGTTAGAGACATCAAAAACTTCAATGGTTCTATGTGAATACGCAAGTAAAGAAAAGTTTTCGCTCCGTCACTAAGAACACACACATATCATGCATACAACTAATATTCTAATAAACAACAAATTAACGTAAAGTATAGGAAAACCATTTTCTAAAATGAAACTTCAACTACTAGTCATCGACAAGGAGAATTATACGGCCAGTATACACAGATAAATTGTGTCTGTCTGTCTGTCTATTTGTCTGGCCCGGCCTGACCACTGGGTCGTGTCCTAAGGCAAGGCACTATACTGGACTTGCTCCAGTCGACTTAGCCAGGGGAAATGACACTCACATCCGCTTAACACTACGGAAACCGGAGATAAGCGCCCGCCTTATGAGCCACTTGGCTCGAGAAACGATTTAGCTCTAAAAACGCTGACAACGAATAAGTTACTCCTCTCACCTTCACCCATCCACCTTCCTGCTCTTTCAGCACCACCATATGCCCAACTTTCGTCTGTCGACAGTAGTCTTGAAGCTCCTCCAACGAATACACACTTCTTGAGTCATAGAATAAATTAGTCCTTATACCTGCGGTCCAAAGCTCCCGTGCGATGCGCATGCGCTCTTCCATCATCGAGTTCTGTCCAGTGGAGCACACGATCACGTCGCAGGAGTTGGGGAGCTGGCTTTCTTCAACCTCAAGCACTGCCGCAACAATCTTTTCAACTGCGATACTCACCCCAACAGCCCCAGGCCCCTGATGGCCGGCATCTGCTCCCCGCCGGAAGTGAGAAATTAACTTGTCGTACCTACCACCCGCGGCAAGAATGTCAACGCCTCCACGCCTCCTCTTGCGCTGATTGACAGCCACAAATTGAAATATCAGACCTGAGAAATGCTGGATGTTATAGACAAGAGCAGTGTTGAATACTATCCGAAGCTTGATCCCAAAAGTCGAAGCGTGAGACAGAAGGGCATCCAGCTCGCGGAAGGCCTGGGAACTGTTTCGTGCCGGGGCTCTCCCTTTCAGAATACCCGCTAAATGTTCCTTGAGTTTGCTGACAGGTCCTTCAAAGCTGAGGAAGTCCCCAAGTGCTGAAGCCGACTGTTCCGTTACTTGTAAATTTTCCAGCAACTCGTTAATTTGCGCCTTGCGCAGTTTATCCGTCTTGGCGTCCTGTAGAATGGCGAACAACTCTTCATGCTTATCCTCCGGTACGCCACAAGAAACAAGTGCGCATTTCGTGATAACTGCGTGGTTGATCCGAATAAAGTAATTCCTCGAATCTAGCGACGGGAATTCTTTGATGATTTCGGCAACTACAAGCAAAACCTCCGCATCGGGAACTTGATTTTCGTTCGAACTCGACACGATATCGAAAGTACACTCGTACAGCTCCTTAGGATGAGCACCGAGGATTCGTTTGTCTCTGTACACCACGCCAATGTCAAAACGTTTCATACTAGAAAGCTTGCGGCGAGCAACGTAACGCGCAAAGGGAATACGTAGATCATACGGAAGAGCTACAATGACCCCACTATGGTCCATGACACTCACGGCCAGTTCAAACTGGTCAAACAGGTTTGTTCTTGGTACCAGCAATGATGTCGACATTTTCACAGCACCATGACGTTGGAAAATTGAAGTCAGCGTTTCGTGGACTGCTTTTTGCGCTAAGGCGTTAGTGTACGAGAAACCACCGGGTAGAACCTCCATGTCGTATGTGACGTCAAGAATGGGAGTCACGTGTTGCTTGAACATGGCTGTCATGAGTCGCCTGCAGTAATAGCGATAATAATAACAATACGGTAACAATAATAGTAAAATAATAATAACAACAATAATAATAGTATCCCAGTCAATACTATTTAAATCCCAGTCAATACAATATATATATCCCAGCCAAATCGACACTTACGCCAGTCAATACCTATTATCATTATATGGCTGACTGATTTCGCGAGCTGCGATTGGTCAATTTCAGGTCCTTTTAAGCAAATGAAAGATCTTCGCAGTAAAGTACTCAACTTAAGCAGTTGAGAATAAGGCCTGAAAAAAATTCAGG